>JABXWE010034316.1:0-12998 GCA_014611495.1 Limonius californicus
AAAGCGCTGGCAGATTAAGGGTTAGGCAACCTGTAAAGGAACTGTGCTTCTTGACGTTTAAATCAAGAATCATAACAACTTACTTCTACATTTATAGGCCAAAAACGGGTGCTGGATCGTGAGAACCCACTGCACGTGCACCCCATTTTTAGAAACAATACGCATTTTATGGCACCATTAATTTTGGAACTAGTAATTTTCGTAAAAATATGTTAATTGTCTGTTTTAATAATCTGAAGGACCAAACTAAATAAATAACCCTCATAATTTAGTGTTTAGTTAACTCCTCTATCTGCAGAATGTCACCCAGGAAGGGTATTCAACAAAAAAAGTAATGATTTAGAAATGTTATGGGCTAAACTAAACCAAACCTTTAGCACAGTAATAGACCGCGCTACAGACAGCCGTCATTGCCTACCTTATGTACTTGAGATCAACCAATTCAAAGTCATATTGTTAATCAAAGACCTGAAATAAAGAGCTGAAAGAAAACGCTGAAAAGGATTGGTTTTAAAAATGGAAATATAAAATGCAACTACCGATTAGGTAGTTTCTTACAATTCCATTCGTTATCTATGAAAGTTGATGTTGAAAAAAAAACAGAATAGAAATAATTATATTAACTAAACGAATTTTTACATAAAAGAAATTAAACTTTACCGTGTGGTGCGTATCTATAAGAAATGCACTTAACAAATTCAATTCTACTTATAGTTTTATTTTCAAATTGCCCAAGTTTTTCTTTAAAATAATTTTGCCGTTTTCTAACTTCAGTTCTCACTTTTTTAATATAGTTCTTTGCACTCACAATTCTCGCGTAAGTTTCTATTTGAAAATTAAGCAAAATTTTAATAAACTGAAACAAATTAGGATGTGCTGTATAAAAATTGCTATTAAACCGAGAATGAAACGATTCGCGTGCGTTGGTCGTCCGCGACAAGGAATCAGAAGCAACTGCCCAAAGATGTGGTCCATATGTTGCGTCTTCTCCTATGTAATTGTCCACTAAATAATCACAGAAAGTCTTCGCCCGCGTGTCGTTTGGAACAATCTCCAATAATTCAGTAAAACAATCGCCCACGTCTTCAGGTTTCAAAAAGAGCAAACCAAAAAAAATATTTCAAATGCTTTCCTATTTCTGAATTTATATTTTTATATTCTTCGGCTAGACCTAGTGCGTGAATTTTTCTAAACCAGGCTTGCCCTAAATGAAACCTGCACCCCGTAATTCGAATTCCTTCCCAAATTTCTTCCATAGCACGATGTATGGCTGCTTCATAATCAGTTATTATTGAGTTTGGTGTAAATTGAAAATTATTTTCTTTGCAATTGTTGCAAATTAATTTAAATTATTGCAGATAAGTTCGGGTAGATTTATCTGGTAACAAACAGAACAACAACGGTATATAATGACCATTTCTGTGTCCATGAATGGTAAAGAATTGCATAAACTATATTTGTTCACGTACTGCCAATGTACTATGGGCAGGACAACCAAATTTCGTCAAATTGGACTCCTGGTGTTTGACGCAAAGCTGAAATTACTTGGTTCTGAAGAAGGTTGGGATATTTTTGCCCATTCAGATTTCCTTCGATAAAAAAAAGACCAATAATATTATCGCCCAGCATGCCACTCCAAACATTTAGTTTCTGTGGGTATTGGGCACTCCAATTATAATGTCTGCGTGGGTTATGTCGCGAGCAGCAACGAGCAATTGAAGGATTGTGCCATTCATTTATTGGAAAGGTTGATTCGTCGGTAAAAAGAACGTTCCTTAGAAAATTTAGGTAATTACTTGAATTCTCCATTACGTCTTCATAAAATTACATTTGCCTTATTTGATCGGCGGGGTAGATTTCTTAAGTTTTTGACAATTTATAGGAACGATATCCGTTTTGCTTCAACATTTTTAATACAGAAGTACGGTGCAAATGATCCTGTTCAGCAATTTGTCGAGGCATTTTTTTTGTGGTTTTTGAGAGACAAGCATCCTTTTTCCTCGAAATTTTGCACAATTCGGTGTATTGTAGTAGTGCCTGGGATGGAAAAGCAACTGCAAATAAATCTCTTGTTTGACGTACTGTATTGCCGCTGTAGATCCATTTAATAACCTGTATTTTCTCATGTAACTCAAATGTATTCATTGTAACAAAAATAGATTTGGCAACAAAATAAACTGACAGCGCCCTAATTAAAAAAAATATATCAAGGTGCATAGTGTAAACGCATGCCTGTCGTGAATGTCCCTATGTTCCTAGTAACCACCACCAACCAGTATAGTGGTGTCGACGCCGTAATTATAGTTTTATTATTATTAGATGTTAGGGCTTTGGCCTTTATATGCCTTCCGTCACTTCGACCCTTAGTGGTTCTTTTGTAACTTATGAGCCCTTTCTTTGTTAGAGAAGTTGTAGGCTGTTAATGAACCTTATAATGTCTTTGGACTTCGAGTCCCTTATTTCGTTAGGTGTCATGGTTGCCTTTCCGAAAAATGTTTGTCTGCATCGACAGACAGCATTGCATTCGCATAGAATGTGTTCTGCCGTTTCCGCTGCCTCGTTACATAAGCGGCAGATTTGGCTCTCAGCTTTACCAATCTTAAAAAGATGGTATTTTAATGTTGTGTGGCCTGTGAATAGGCCAGTGATGGTTTTCAATTCCATCTTGCTGAGGGACAAAGCAAGTTTTGCTTTATTTTGCGAAACAGCGATGAACTGTTTTGCCTGACGTTGTTCTGGAATATTCTGCCAGTATGAGGATTTCTGTTGTTCCTCCCATAGTTTGACCGCCTGTTTTATGTGGCTTTTCTGTATTCCACAGCAAGGCTCAGGTCCAATGAATGGCGTCGATGCTCCGCGTTTTGCGAGTTCGTCGGCCTTTTCGTTGCCTGGTACGCGCCCTCATGCCCTGGCACCCACCACAAGGTAACGTGGTTTCTGTTTGCCAGTTGTTTGAGGTTGTTCAGCCACTCCCAGACTAGTTTCGACTCACAAATGGGGGCCTTTACAGCCTTTATTGCTGCCTGGCTGCCTGAGAGGATGTCAATTGTTGCACCTTTATATCCCTTGCTTAGGTTTAAGTTTGTGCAAAGGTTTATGGCTTAAACCTCAGCCTGGAAGATGGTAGTTACGGCACCGAGGGGTTAGGAAATTGTTACGGGCCAATCAAGCTTTTTTGACGATTCGTAACTAGCTTGATGGAAAAGGCCTATAGCTTAACTCAGAGGAGTAGGAGGAGTTCGTGAAAATCGCTTATGGGAGAAAATCTTTAGTTGTGTACAGGGCGAGTCAAAATAAGTGGGCGCCACCTTCCAAATCCAGCTGATTGTAGGTCCTCGTGGAAGGCCGAGAAGCCAACAGCTTACGGGAACGGAACTTACCGTGATTGTGCCTCCTCCTATATATTTAAAGCTTGCGAAATTCTTACACCAACTAGTACAAAAGACACAATAAGAGATAGTAAACTTTAAAACACATATAATGAAATGGTTAAAATATGACAGTATAGTAAAATGACACAAGTTATAACGCAAAAAGTTTGAATTACATGATTTTAATACTTGAACGTTCAGAGAAACTCGCCGCCGTTGACGCACAATATTTATATTATAATGAATCTGTGTGGCCAATGGCGTAGTTTGCAGTAAAAATACAATATTAATATCTTTTACAAACAATAAATAAATGGCGATTGAAGATCGCTGTTAGGTTGCATAAAAAAAGGTTCAATATCGCGCAATTCTGCAAGTTGACGCGAGCAAAAAAAGGTTTCTTTGTCACAACACAAAACTGGGAGTTTTTACTTTCAATTCCGGTGGATGGCTTAAAGCGAGGCAGGCACAATATGGCGGCGATTTCCGATTGAGGGGCCAAAAAGAAAGGGAAGGAAGACAACGTACTTCGCGGCAGCGTGGGAACGAGGTGTAGCTGATACGTCCCTGTAGAGGGCCAAGTTTCTTCCAACTAGGTCAGTTAATGTGGAGACACAAGCGAGACTTTTTCGGACGACGGAAACGAACCAAATTACAGCAAAACGCTTGCACGATTTCCTTTTTTTTTCTTTTCACTTCACAAAGATCCGAACTGAATTCGACAGGAGCAATTAACTTAAATTGTCCAACACCAAAGCGAACCTTCTGTTATTACTTTTTTATCCGACTTTAAGTCGATTTGATTATGCTCTACAGCAAACGGTATTACGATAAACTTAACAGAAGTGCCACAAAGGAAAAGAAACTATCTTCGAAGTTACGTCCGTCTATCTTAAAGGTCTAGCTTCCACTGAATTTCCCCCCCGCTGCAGAACAGTCTCCAGCCTAATTTTTATTCTAGAAGGAATATCACGTGCAGATTTTGGGAAAACCCTCGGGAAGCAATATTGAAATGCAGCAAAACAAATGAATTCTGAGAAGTGTTTTCTCACAATTCCGTCTGCACGGTGAAAAACATCCCACAAAGAAAAACCTTGAACAAATCTGGGACTCCTTTGGTCATAAATTATTTCGAGACGGGAAACACCAACAAGCTTAACAATGCTCAATTCTTCAAAGACGCAATGTAACCAAAACTGTAGCCAATATACAAACGGCAATTAAAATAACGTGACCAATTCTTACGAATCGGCAAACAAATTAAGAAATTGATTCATATAAAGCGGCGAACTTGAAAATAACATAACAAAATGCGGCAACAGGGTTCGTAGACCCCCGCTCCAGTTCCTCCTCCTTCCATCTTCGAACCATCCGTATACCACTGGAGGGATCCGTAATTATGATTTAATTCGCTACCTAATATAACACTAAGTCACTTTCTAGGGTGCACAATTTCGCAGTACATTTAGATTTTTTATTGGCACATCTCCATCGTAGCTGGTCAGCGGTTGATGGTTTTGCTTTGCAGAACACCAAGGGGAGCATATTTATCTATGAAATTTTAACGTAGGGGTCATTTACAATTTTACTTCAATCAATGTTTTTGGAAATGAGTTTGAAGAACACTAATAAGAGGCATAATAACTTGACTGAGGAATTTAAGCCTCTTGAGCCCAATTTGACTCTAAGATTATCTAAACCTTTCTCTTACGAAAGGATTATCTCAGGTACGAGGCCCAACTCGGTCTCGGCTGCCATTTATAGGTAAAAGTCTAAATACTACTCTTATAGTAAACTACTTGTCCAATTGTTTGTAAATTTGTAATAAATATTTTACTTTATTAAATATGACTACTACATATTTCTAATACGTAATAAACTTTATGGGGTCGAATTGGCTCGTTTAATATTATATAAGGCCACCGGAGCCACAAATTAGAACATTGCTTGAGGCCACATATTACCTGAATCCTCCACTGCCGTGTTGTATTTCTCACTCAGCACACGAACGTCTTGAAAACAGTGAGCAAAAAAATCGCATTTATAAGTGGTCTTACTTAGAAAATTTCCTTCCCTAGAAAAAATTGCTAAAATATCTTTAAAAAATTATTATTTAAAAAAGAAATATGTTTCTTGAAAAATTTCCTGGATTGAATCTCTGTTTGCGTTGGCATTTAACTAATTAATTCTGAGCTGCAGAAGCTTTTATCAATGGGCTTTCGGTAATCCTCAAATTTATTACATATTTATGGAATTATTGGTGTGATGCAAATATTGGCAATGATGTTTTAGTCGGTGTATTGAAATCGCCATCTGACTAAAAATTCTGGCCGTGTAGCAGAACATACGATAAAAGAACATTCGTACGTAATACAAAATTTTCCTTATTCCAAGTGTTTCATTCGATCATAACGGTAAAATAAGTTTGCAATTTTTATTGTTAGCGGAAAACGAGGAAAATGTGATGTTTTTACACGAGTTCAGAAAGACGTGCACCAAATGAGTTGCAAATGTATTTTTTTCTACGACCTCGCTTCCGCGAACATTCCTAAAGAGAACAAAAATTAAGAAATAATCTGAAAATGATATTAGTATTGCTTACTCATTCCACAAACCCTTACTGTTTCCATAGAACCAACTGAACAACAAAATTCAAAGTTTTTTTGTGACACCAAAACAGAAAATCAGCTTTGGTTCCCCCAAACTAAGAGATGAAGGTAGGCAATTTTTTCCCAAAGAAGGAAATTTTTTATTTTATATTTGTATGACATGAAAAAATTTTGCTTTCATAAAAAAAAATGCGGAAACTAACAGATTTTGTTTCAAATTTTTGTAGCAATAGATGTAGAGAAACATTCCTTACCATTTCCTCCATGTCTTCGGGCATGTCTTCATCACTGCTCTTCATAACTGCTCTACATAAAAATGTAAAAACTGCATGAAATATTACGAGTTGTGTAAAACTTTTCAGACAATTTAGTTTGTTTACAATTAACACCCCAGTTACCGTAAATATAACCGTCGCCACCGTCACGATATTTTTCAGTAAAAAATAAATGTAACAAATGAGGTTTTATATTTGCTGTTGGAAAAAATAATATATGAAACACAGATAGAAAGCGTTTCTGAGTTGAAATGGGTACTAGTTTGATTACACAAATAGATCAACATAAAACTGCAAATCTGTCCATTTTAGAGACTTAAAAATGATTAATTCTTAAAATTTTTTAATCTGCATATCCAAAAAAGTGAGAGAGTCCCCCCATAAAAGAAGTACTAAAGCACACATTATGGAGGAATGCCGAGATACGTAAAATAAATCCGTAATAGAGGTGTGTTTTTACTAGAGGGATATCCATAAAGAAATCTTTTACCACTTGTTTTATGAGGAATTTTATTGCATTTTGATAGTCAATGTTTTCAATACTCATATACGAGGGAAAAGGGCATCAAAAACCGAATGCATAAAATCGTTTTAGATAAAATGGAATCCGAAAAATTAACTAGACCTATCTGAATGTGACGTTACAAACCAATATACGTAAACCATTTTTGTATATAGTGATGTGGACATTTCTCTGATTCCTCGTGTAGTTACGTTGTTTAGATATTCAGAACTTTTGATAAAAATTGACAATTTTAGAAGCAGTAGTGTAACAAGTACGCGAAGATAGAAAAACCACACAGCAACGAACACAAGTTTTTATATGGTACCATTTGTAATTGAACCGCCACAGTTAATTAAATCCAAGCTAAATATTTACGAACAACATTCATTCTAGTGTTTATGCTATATTCCTAATCCTGAGTGTGTTACAGTAGATTGCGAGTGTTCACGTTTAACCTACTTCTACTCTAAGGTACTATTATGTGAAAAGCATTATTAGCAATTTAAACAACAAGAAATGCCAAATGAATAAGGTAGAAAAAGAATACACAGAAAAAATACACATAACAGAGGTAATAAGACAACGCGATTCGCTTAGCCCACTGCTTTTCAACTTTGTAATGGACAAAATTGTATTAAGAGATCCAAAAAAAGCTGATCCACAGCGGGCTGTGGAATGATAAGTCGCGTCTTTACTAGACTAAAGGAATGTTTATGATATCAGATAAATTAGTTATCTTTTTTTGATACGAATCTGACAGATTGTTAAAATGATTTTTAATTCATTTCAAAGAGTATTCATTAATGAATCTTACTTTCGGAACGGCTTTCAAGTTGACGGAGAATGGACCTATTCGATTCCTCCTTGTTTTGTGGAATTCCGAAAGAGGTATCCCAATGAAATTATTACATACCGATAATTTTATGCTCTGGTTAAGAATTTAGTCAGCAATTTTCGAGAAACTGGAAGTGTTGGAGGGAAAGAAGGGTCTGGTAGGCCAAACAAGATAGTACCTGCTTTAATTGAAACTGTAAGACAACGAATTGACGAGGCTCCAAAAACACCAATTAGACATTTATGCCAGGAAGTTGATGATTTAAGTTACGGTACATGCCACAGAATATTGAGACAAGCTTTGTATCTGCATCCTTACCGATTTATTTCCGTTCAGGAGCTTTTAGAACAGGATTATCCAAAAAGAGTTCAGTTTTGTCGTTGGTTTCTGGATAATCTCAATGATGAGCAGTTAAATTTAACCTTTTTTACCGACGAAGCCTGGTTTTACATTAATGGGTATGTTAATTCACAGAATATGCGGATTTGGAGTAGCGAGAATCCACACGTTACAATTAAAGCTCCCCTTCATCCACAGAAAATAGGAGTCTGGGTTGGAATCAGTCGTCGTAGGTTAGTTGAGCCAATATTTTTCGAAGGCACGCTAACTGCAGCAAGGTACAGGAACGAATTATTGCAACCTCTCTTAAATGAACTTCACTGAGGAGCTACGGGATGGTTTTCTGCAACAGGATGCCGCAACAGCTCATGCAGCTGCAGATACAATAATTGTTTACGCGAATATTTTTGATGGCCGAATCATTAGTAGGAATACTGCAACACCCTGGCTCCCTCGCTCTTGTGATATTACTGCTTTGGACTTTTTTCTATGAACCTATTTGAAGAACACTATTTTTAAAACTCCAGTTAAAGATTTAAACGAACTGAAACTTACAATTGAAGAAAACTGTCAAGAAATTAACAACTCACCTCAATTATTACAAAATGTTTTTGAAGGTATGAGAAGACGAGTTCAGAAATGTTTGGAGGAAGAGGCAGACGTTTTCAAAATTTTTTGTGATCATTACATTAGTTCAGGTTTATTCATTTCTTTTACTGTTGCTCAATAAAAGATTTCTGCTCCTAAAAATGACGTTTCATTATTATTTAATTCCAGCTAACACAACCTAACCTTAAATTGACATTATAAGCATTCCTTTAGTCTAGAAAAGACGTGACTTTTCATTGCACAGCCCGCTGAGGATCAGCTTTTTTTAGATCTCTTGATTGAGACGTTAAAGCGAAACCGAGTTATAAAATGGAAGCTAAAAATATACGTACAACGCCTGCTACGTCAATTCTAATTGAATAAAAAAATTGGAATTTCCAACTATGTAAAGGAAGGACATTTCAAGCAACCGAAACCTTATTACAAAAGTACAACAATAAACATATAAAAATGCACGAATATCTGGTTGCCTAAGAGACGTTTATACTACTGCCCCCCCGTAACCGTTTTCGCATTACTTCTATGGGGTGCGGGCGTCCCTTACATACTACCCATTCATGCAACATGTACTCTAAACTTAACCAAGTGAAATACGGTTGCCTCAGCTGAAGTTCGACCACGCGGCCGATCGAACCGCATTTCACTGTGACCTCGACTGACAGCGCGTATTCGCACTGCTCCATCGAACTCCCACAACCAGTGTAAAGTTGAGCTGATACTAAAAGAACTAACAACACTAAAATGGTCACGTTAAAAACAATATCCGGACACAGTCTGAGAGAAAGAATACCGCACCACGAAATAAAGAGAGAATGTGATATGCAAAAGATCTCAAATTTTGTTAAAAAAAGAAGAAGGGAATGATACGCGCATATAGACAGATTGCAACCCGAACAACTACCATAAATAGCAAAGACGCAAATCCCAGATGGAAAACGCCCACCTGGAAGACCACCAAAGCCTCCTCCCTAGAAAAACCACCAAGAAGAAGAAATTATTAGTGTCAAAGATAAACGTGCGAAGCCTACAGAAACAAGAAGAAAATATGCTATTTAACAAATCGCGCACATTAAAAAAATATTTTTAAATATACAGGGTAACTTGCTACAGCGGAACATATTCAAGGTATTATTTTTTAAATAAAATACTTTGTATATTATTACATACACAACCAAACCAGAAGAGACGGTGCAAATGTTAATTCAAACATATTGGACAGGCTGTACTGTCACCCCTGACCTTGTACGACCGATGCGCGACGCCCGACCTCCTACCGTGGAGGATTGGGAAGTGGCGGACCAGGCCGTGCGGGGTAACAAAATAACCTGGACTATAAATTCCTTTCTTCCCTACAAGTCGCCAGGAGTGGACGGTGTCTTTGTAACCATATTCCAATGAGGACTGGACTTGATACATGCTTAGCTGGTGCGCATCTACCGGGCATGTATTGCGTTTCGATATTATACCGGAGAGCTTGATAGAAGTGAAGGTAGTTTTTGTACCTAAACCAGGGCGTACCGACTACTCCCCTTTTTCTTTTTCATTATACCATTCATGCTACCGTTCCCCAGGGCTGCGCCATAAGGATATGTGGTTGATTTCATATTTTGGAGCATACTTCTGTTCAACCTTACCGATGTGTTCCATGCAATTTTTCCAATGTTTATCAATTACACAAGCAACATCTCTGATAAAACCCAGAACATTGTCGTTTAACCTATCTATATCGTTAGTGGACAACAGCCCTCATTATAACGTTAAGTTATTTAACAATATTCAGGGAATAGATGGTCGGTCATCGGGTAATTTCAATTTAATCTTACCTAGATAGTTTTATTGCAACATTTTATAATATTTATTATAACTATACCGAGTTTCAATTAAAAGTTGTAACGTCGGATTTTACTGTCATTACCCAGAAAATTAAATGCGGCCCTGACCACAGACCAACAACCACCAACGCTATTGTTCAGAGATTAGATGCTACCTGCTGACTGATAATCGCATTTTAGTAGGGAATTAAACATTCGCAACTAAAAGTTTGATCCTACTTTAACTGAAAGAATTGTTTTTAGTCATCATGTTCCTATTTTTAGATGTGCCGATCTGGTGACCCTAATCTGGAACCAACTCGTAATTCTGAAATTCAACTTCTATTATTAATAAACCGAATTGTAAATAAGCTTTTAAAGTCTACCGTTTGATAAAACATCATTTTTAAGAAATGTTTATTTAGGTTGTAAATAATTTTTACTAACTTAAATTATAATCAAGAAAAATATCAGAAAGATTTCATTTATAGTGCAATACGCTGTAACGCAGTAACCAAAAAAAAAAATACGAACTCCGTTCTTTGAGATATTGTATATGAATAAACCTTCTTCATAGTTTACCAGTTACATGATGTTAAACCGCGTTGTGTCACTTTTGATTTAATATTTAATGTGATTATGTGTTCAATTTACATACAACAAAACAGTTCTGTTTTTATAAGAACTTTCTATATTGTAGATGAGACATTTTGATAGGTCATTTCTGAAATGATTAAATTGAAATATGACAATACTATTATATAAAAGCCTAAAATATTTAATACTTAAAGGAAAATACACAATACAGAAAATTACGAACCTCATACTGATTAATAAAGAGTTTTTAACATTAGCTCGTTCGAAGTTCTTACAATGCCGAGGGTAGACGAAGTACAGTAGGGTGATAAATGCCTGCAAGGTCAGTGTAACTAAGACATTGATGTCAGTTAGACGTAAGCTGTGGTATTTTCGCTTAATAACTTAACTAAATGAGAAAATATCTGCAAATGATATTTTTGGACTAATTCACTAAACTTATTTTAAAGCCATTATCAAGGATATCTCATCCCCTAAATACTTTTAAATTATATTAATGGTATTTTACGCTTCATCTTAGGTATAATTCTGCTACAGCCACACGCATCAGCTAGTTACTCTTTAAAATGCACTTTCTATGCCTCCTTACATAACAACGCAAGCAAAGACATTACATCGGCTATTCCATTGAAATATAACAGAATGACCAGAAAAATGCATGAATTAATGAAACAGTTAAACACCCTACAGGGGTTTCCATTAAGGGATCTCGATGGAACAGTGCGGATACGCGCTGCCACTCGAGGTCACAGAGAAATTCGGTCCGATCGGTCGAGGTTTCGAATCCCGACTGGGTCGACCGCATTTCTCTTAGTTAAGTTTAGGGTGCACGTTGCATGAATGGCTAGTATGTAAGAGACGCCCGCACCTCCATGAAGTAATGCGAAAGCGGTTCTGAGGGGGGGAAGGTAATATGAATGAATGAGAAAAAAAGAAAAGAAAAAATAAGGGGGGTTTCCATAAAAAAATCATACAGAAGGATGCAGAGGTACCAAGAAAATGTAACTGTTTAATTTAAAAAAATTAACTTAAATACGAAGCATTCTTTTGTTAACTATATATCCTGTAATATAGCTTATTTATTTTGGAAAAGCTACTAAACAAATTATAGGGCATACCCCACGAAGGAAGCTAGTTTATACTTATTTAACAATCTGTGGCTTAAAATAAGATAAACTGCTTGTTAGTTCTATTTTGTTAACATTTAATATGTTTGAAGCAGTGTAATAGCGCCAGGGGATTTTCGTTATTACGTTAATCAAAATATAATTTGGTGGCTTGTCGATTATAATGTGAGCTGAACTTTTACAGGATAATTAATTAATGCACGAAGCGAGGGCGATGCGCGTTCATTTAAGCTAATTGCACAGTGCAGAAGTTAACGTTTGCTGCAATGCAATTAGTCCTCAGTCTGGCTCGATGAAGGTGAGAAGCTGCCGTATACGGGATTTCTGTGTTAAACGTGCTAAACGTGACAGTAACTGATTTTGCTACTAGCATCAGTCAAAATGTGCACGTTAAATAGCCGGGATTAATTAAAACACGAAAGTATTTGCTTTAACTTTTATGTCAGCCTGAAAATTAAATTTCTCACGCTAAATTTCAAGAAAACATCTCAGTAAGTATACAGTTGCTAAGCTGCTTGAATTTTGTTGAGTTATTCTTTGCAATATCTATGTTAAAATCCGATGAACCTTCTAAGAAAAATATAAAGATAAGAATTTCCAATCGTACCGCATAAAAATAAGCCCTGTGCTTTCTCACTCGAAACAGTTTTTGCTTATTTGCAACAGTTTATTTGTAATCTCTATAAGAATCTGATTCCATGGGCTGGGCTTCACATCTCTCATGACACGTTCTATTAAATATTAATAATTTAGCTATGAAGAAATGTACGATATAGTTATATACAGGCTGTCCCAAAACTCCTGGGACATAGAGCTACCACGTATTCTAGAGGTCAAAAGAAGTCGATTGGACCCAACTTTGTCATATACCAAAATGTACCGTTTGCCCGTGAGAGGAGTTCAAAGTTTACTTAAAAAAT
>JABXWE010034317.1:0-24322 GCA_014611495.1 Limonius californicus
ATTACCTAAGAAATGCAATTACAAAAACTATCATTTTACCATTATTTGGAAATACAGAGATATTCATTTATTAATTGCTCCTAGTATTGTTTCCTTGAAATTAATATCAATTATTAACATAATATAATTATAGTTACCTATAACAGTTCCCATTTCAGATATTAGTGTGAATTGAGAATACACCATTATGTATACAAAATAATTAGGTAGGAAATTCAATAGCAAAACCAAACATTGTACTATTCTTTATGAACGCAAAGTTGTTTATATTACATTTATTAGTTGTTTCTTGCCTCAGTTCATTAAAATCATCATCAAATAATAAATAAATAAAATATTATAATTAATTTCATTACTATTTGCTTCATTTAATAGATGAGTGTGGCATTACTATGGATAATGAAGCTTCTAGCATACTGAAAAGCGTATCCATCAAATGAATTAAATAAAAACTATTGATAACATTGTACTTTGTCCATCGTTACCATCCTTTTTGTTCCCACTGCTGGACATCGGCCTCTTTTCAGTCACGTGTTTCTTCTTAAGCTAAGGTAGAAATAAAGAGGCCTTCAGTTTTATTAATAATCCCAACAACAGTTTCTCCAGAGCAGGTTTTTGGCATTAAGAACCCACTGTTGCCAAACGGATTGGAGAATTGTGTGGTGAGTTGCAGCATAGGATGCTTGTGTGCTGCGGAGTAATACTGGGGAATCTAACCCTGCTCAGAGATCGGGAGCTCTCTTAATATTTACTTTTCAATTAATATTTTAGTCTAATCGTTCAGTTTGTGAAAATTATAAGATATACAAACTGGGTTAGCCAAGAATATAGATGGGTATTTCAGCGCGGATGAAGAAATTATTTTATCCGCTTAAATTTTAGTTTCCAACCATAGTTCTTTATTATTTTTCAATTTGTGATAATAATCGTAATGCATTTTTTGGCTACAGTATGATCGCAGGATCATTTGTACCAGTAGGATGTGAGACATAGTAGGAGTAGTAGGGTAGTAATTGTTTATTCTATATCCATGAATTATCAATTAAATTGTTTTCGCCGTGGTACCTAGCAGTAATTTAAACTTAAATAACCAAGGTATATGAGTTATGTTAACACAGTTTGCACAGCAGTCGCTTTTTGACTCAAACGTCACAGGTTTAACTTCCAATATAGCCGCAACAGCAAGAAACAAATTTTGTGTTGCAACCTACTATATAGATACTCAGCCCAGTTTTGGCAACCTTAGCGTTTTATTATCCTGCTCAAGTATTTCTGTCATCCGGATTCTATGTTAAAATCTTCCTGCTTCTACTTTACTTCTTAGGAGAAGCACATGGTAAAGAATAATGCCAGTCCACCAATAAGATACAAAGCAGGCAAGGTTACCTTTGAAAGAACATCTTTAGCTAGTGATCTGGCAATAATTATTTATGAAGATAGACTTCTGTAATATTCCTATAAGCAACAATAAAATTCTTCACAAGATAAAACGTAAATACGTTGAAACATTTCAATATGAGAAAGCCAAGACAAGAGAACATATCAATATTCTTGCTTTATGCGAGTTAAACTAGTGAACGTTTATAGTGGCAATTCCACAAAGGTTATGGTTTAGTTTGTTTTCCCACGATCCTCTACTTTAACGAATTTTGTATGGAACAGTAGCCTGTGTACAGTCTACATTAACAGCAACTTTAGTGATATGGTGGACTTAATTACTAAAATTGAATTTGTATAAATATGTATGCACACAAATAAACAGACACAAGGCTGCACTTCCAAACTTCTTGTAGTTTTCATTGATAGTACCTGAAAGATTACAACAATAATTTGCACAAATGCAAACAATGCCAGACTCCCAGTTTAAAGCAATGTTCTGAGATCAATATACATGGCATACTCATTGGGAAAAGACACTCGCGAATTTCTCTAGAAGGGAAATAATTTTGTCAGGCTATTGCACAAATACCAGTGACAGATATAGGTTTCAAATTTGTACTTAGGGAAATGCAAATTCAATATTAAAATTACTCTACACGCGATCGAGGAAAGAGGAAATCGAATAATCCATAAGCATTGTTGATTGTCAATCTGATAAGCTGTCAATAGCACTCAGGGTTTACTCGCCCGATTGTTTTTCGATTGCAGAGTATTTATTGCATGACGTGCTAAGTATTCTAAACAATATATTGCTTTTTCATAGAACCATGTAAATAAGCAGCAAGTTTTTTGTTAGAAATGTTTTTCAAACGGTCTGCCAGATAGTTAAAATTTCGCAAATTAGATTTCATTCTATGCAAAAACAATTTCGTAGTTTCGTTTTAAGAAGAAAATCAGCTCTCTTTTATATTGATTTGATATTTTCTTGTAATCATAATGTACATATGCGGTTAAGCAACATTTATCATTTTACTCAGTTCATCTTTTCTATGTTGAACCGTCATGGTAAACCGTTAGTGCGTGATCACTATTCCACGTATTTGATTGGTTGGAAACGTAAAAGTTCTTAAACCATTAAAATATTACATGTGGGCGAAGTAAAAACATTTCTCAAAAAAAAACTACCCTAAGAATAGTGTTTGAATTTGCGAAATCCATACTTGAGAAGCGGGCCAGATATTCAATAAAAATATTAGTTTAATGGGTTTAAATATTTTGAAAAACCTTAGTGATATAATAATGAGAATAGAAAGAATAGATTTAAATTGATTTACCCTTCTGTATATCCCAGCTTAATCATTCATTAACCTCCACTGCAACTGTACTATTTTTATGTTTCTCCTTAGACGTCGTATGATTAATGATTATACAGGATGAGTCTGCTAATACGAATTAGCTTAATATCTCGTTATTTGAAATATATAAAAAATACTTTTGGACGGATATATTAGACGGTGCCCTCTATGTATAGGCACTGTCGAAAGTATTTTTTGCGATTCTGATGAGTTTAAATAATTGTTAACAACTGCATAAAAAAATTATTTTTTCAGTAAATAAGACTTTTAGTGTTTATTATTACTTGGAACATTTACAGTTTACTTTAACAAATCTTTAAATGCATGTTGTGTGAGTTCAAATTAGTGCTAACGTAAACATGAAATAAAACAAAGAAGCATTTGGCTGATATTACGTACCAGCAAAACAGAATCGTGCTGATACTGTCTTCTACGATACTTTTAAATGCACCATTTCGCCTTTACAAAATATACTGTGTCAACTATCATCGTTTGCAGACATTAGGGCGTCAAATCGTTAAATTTATTTTCATTTTGAAAATAGTTAAAGAGCCCAAATCGTGTACCACTATTAGATGTACTATGGACATACAATAACAAAAAGCCTAAATGGACCAATGTGTAAAATCATTAGATTGTTACGCAAGAAGTTCACTTTCGATTCCCGGCCGGGGATATGTTTTTTAAATTTTCTCTATTAAATTTGCTTTTTTGTTAATGTTAGCACAAAATTATTTTAATGCAATAATTTTCAACAGTAAAGAAATGAACGAATTGTCAACATTTAAAGTGTCCCGCGCTCCGAGTTCGTTTGTAGTTGTTATTGTAAGGTATAATTTGCTTTATTTTAACGCAAACTATAGCAGAAAATACATTTTAATGCAATAATTTTCAACAGTAAAGAAATGAACGAATTGTCAACTTTCATCATATTTAAACTGCCCCGCCCACAGGGTTTGTTTCCAGTTGGTATTCTAAGCTAGAAAACGCTTTATGTGAACGCAAACTAAAGCACAAAATACATTTTATTGCAATAATTTTCAACAGTAAAGTAATGAACGAATTGTCAACTTCGTTTGCAGTTGTTTTTCTAAGGTAAAATTTGCTTTATTTTAACGCAAGCTATAGCACAAAATACATTTTTTTCTATATCTAATGTTAAAATGTTGTTATAGCAACTCTTTTGAGTAGATAAAGTATCACTTTAACCGCAAGGGTAGATAAAGTAACACTTTAACAGCAAGGGTAGATAAAATGTTTTAAATTTTTTTATTCAATTAAATTTACAAATTCAAACACATTAATTCGAAGGATTAACAACAAGTGTAATTTTACAATTAACATTATTAGAAACATCTATTTTTGGAACACCACAACTTGTACTCGTTTGCTTAGACACTTGAACACAAAACGCAAAAATACTGAACACTCCACAAAAACCAGAATGTAAAATTTGTTTGACATTTGTTGACAGAGTATACTCATATCCGTAGTAACGGAGCAACACAGTTGCGATTTTTGTGCCAAAAATTACAATTTTCTTTGAAATTTTATTTTTCACCTGAATTTGAAGTCTTGCTATAGAAAAAAATGTTGTATTGCACACGACGATAAAATCGCATTATCATCTCGAGCGTAATTAGCGTCGCGACTGACGTCTCGACGCTAAAAAACACTCTCAAAGATAAAGTACAATTTTATCGTCTTATACAATAAATAACTATTAATGCATTAATTTTCAACAGTAAAGTAATGAACGAATTGTCAACTTTTCTTACATTTAAAGTGTCCCGCACGCCGAGTTGGTTTGCAGTTGTTATTCTAAGGAAGATTTTTCTTTATTTAAGCGTAAAATATAGCACAAAATACATTTTAATGTAATGATTTTTCACAGTAAAGAAATGAACGAACTGTCAACTTTCATCACATTTAAAGTACTCCGCACCCGGGGTTCGTTTGCTGTTTTATTCTAAGGTAGAATTTGCTTTATTCTAACCGCCTGAATATCGAAACTTGGTTCTCAGTCTGAGAGTCTAGCGCTTTATTGGAACAGGCCTTTCACAATCTTCGTTGAGCTATCCTACCATTATTACATATAATAGTGCTACTCCACGAACTGGGTTCTTTAATGAATTTAAAAATTGAGTTGAACTAAGATAATTAACGCCATAATGATTCAAATCGATAATAGTTGACCCTAACTAATTTGTAAGTCAGAAATGCCGCATTTTAAAGTATCTGAGAAGATAGCACTAGCGTAACACCGTCTTGCTAGTAAGTAGTGTCAGCTCGATGTTTCTTTGTTTTATTTTTGATGTTACGGTATTACCGCATTAATTTGACAGACCAAATTCAAAACATTTATTTAAATATTTTAGGAGAACTCTTAAAGTAAACGATTTTTTAAAAATACGGTTCCAAGCGATGATCAACATTTAAAGTTTTAATGATTGAAAAACTGATTTTTAAAAACAGTTTTTAAGGGGTATTTAACCTCATTGGAAAAGCCAAAAAATAATTTGAATAGTGTCCATACATAGAGGCCACTAATATTTCAAATACGCGCTATATCAAAAACCTTACGAAGTTGTTTTGGTATAATTGCTATTGCTGAGAAAATTGATTACTTTCCGCTTTTTGTTAAGGACCGTCTCCTGAATAACATAAATAAAATTAACCTAAGCACGTAAATTATGGATTAGTTTAATAATCAGTGAACTTAAATAACTGAACTGTAAAGATTTCTTTTGGCATTTGAATTTATGTGACAATTAAACAACGGATACTGTGACACGTTAGGAACAAATATACGATTAAATGTTTTATTAATTTTGTATGATAATAGAATTTTTAAATGCAAAATAGCTTGCTGCAATCATACTATGAAATTCCATAGAAATCGCCACGATTTTACTAATAGTATAATTGTAATAACAATGGCTACCATAAATGTTAATTAAAAAACTATTTAAATTTACCAGCAGAAGCTTGCTCAGTTACTTGGAAGATTGTTTATTGGATAATTCTGCCATTTAAAATTTCCATAGTGACGTCCTTGCGTAAATATTAATAATATTATACAATCGTAACGGTTTTGCAATCCGGTTATGTTATAAACTTTCGAAGCGATTTAGCAAAACGTTATAATACCGAAGGCTCATTCCTCACGTTTGCATTGGAATAATAAGAGGAAACAGGGCAAGAGTACAATATTTGTGGGATTAAAAGGTTTAATGTTATCATAAATTTACTGTAAACCTTTGTTTCCATTTAAGCTATAATTTATTTATGCTTATGTCATGAACTTGATAGAAGAGGCACAGCCCGTGCCCGAAACAGTAAGATAAAGTTTTGATATTGCCATAAAGCAAAACATTGTGGTTTTAAAGCTGCCGAGTTCCTGGCAATATAAAGTTGGTATCCGGCAAAGGAACAATTTTTATAGCACATAAATAATTTATTAGTAATAACGGCAACTGGAACATTTACTGATGATGCATGTTTCAACCAGCAGGTGAGTATTGTATTTCGTTACTTTTAGAGTTGCAGCTTCATTTACCCGTGCTTGCTGGGAATTGGGATCGTTAAATTTATATTGCGAAACGTTCCTCTCTGTACTTATGACAAATAACGAACTTCGTTTTAAACTAAAAAGTTGCGAAGCTCACAGCTGGTGAGACGATATTACTGTAACATACAAACAACTTATAAAATCTTTGATCATACCTTACTTATTATGCACCCATTTCGTATTAATACCTCATTAATAACGAAAAAAAATATTTAGGAGATTCTTTGAAAAAGTGTGATATAAGTAATTCTGTACCCAGTGGCACAATATGGAATACTCATTCAATTAATATTAACATTTTTAAATCAGAAAGTGTCTTACTGGAACTGTGTAATATAGAAGAAACTTTCTAGATTAAATTTCACCCAATTAATCATTTTAGTGATTTTAATAGGTGATTGTGCTACTATTGCTAATGTTATGTCTCATTATTTAAACATAACCTTGCCAATTGTTTAGCTTCTCTTTCAGTACATACTCTTTTATATCTTTATATGTGAAATTCTGAATAAAACTATAACTAAGTCTTATTTCCATAAGGCTTCCTCTTAGTGGACTGGAACGCTATAAATTGACCATTTTTAAATACCTTCCTACTAACTGCATTTGAAAAAATAACAATTTTATTACTACACCATTAAAGCTTTTCTTATGGCTCTAAATAGCCAAAAATGTGAAATTGAAAATTAAAAAGAATTAAGGAAGACATTTACAAAAAACTTGAAAAAACTAAATAGCAACCTTAATATAAGCGTTAAAATATCTTTTGTCTTTTTCCACGGTGTGTTTAAATGATGTTTCTATGCAGGGTGTCCACGACGTGAGGTCACTACTTCGACTACGTAATCGCTAGACCAAATATAATTAAAAATTCTAATACAGTTCACTATAGAGATTGTTCAAAATGGCCGCCATTGCACTCGAGACACATTCTGGCTCTTCTTAAGAGACACCTGTTTGCCCTACGTACCATATCATTGTTATCCCGAACTAGTTCTGCTGTCTCAAAAATGCGTCTCCTACGTTCTTCAACAATATCTGATGGTGTTTGGTATACCATATCTTTCATATGAACCCACAAATATTAATCTAAACAACTTAAGTCCGGAGATCTTGGAGGCCAGCGATGCGGTTCCCCGCTACCAATTACACTTCTTTCAAACCGTTGATTCAAAAATTGTCTTACACGTAACGCAAAGTGCGCAGGAGCACCATCGTGCTGGTACCAAATGCCATGTCTGATCGCCAGAGGGACATGATCTAACAGTCCTGCCAAATGATCTTGTAGAAAATTTAAATACCTGCCGGCGCTTAAATGGTTCTCAAAAACGAATGGACCAATAAACATGTTATCAATAATTCCATACAAAATATTCACTGAATGCCTATGTTGATAATTTGACACTGTGATATCGTGGGGATTCTCCAAATCCCAGGAGTGGCCGTTCTTTCTGTTCATTAACCATTCCTTGTAAATGTTGCCTCGTTCGTGAATAAAATTCTGTTAGGTAGGTTTCGATTTTGAATGATCCAGCGGCAAAATTCCATACGACTAGCGAAATCTGTAGCTAAGAGGGCTTGAACAAGCTGAATATGAAATGAATATAAACGATGACTTTTAATGTTCTCCAAGCTCGCATTCGTGGTACATTAACTTGTGCAGATATATGACTAATAGAAGTGCTGATTACCAATTTCTCGCAGTATGCTGTCCTCATTATCTACGAGTCTCGTAGTACTTGTTATATTGGACGCTCAGTCGACTGTTTCGGGAAAGTTCCGTGTTCACGTAGGTGGTTGTGCACTCGTTGGAAAACTCGTCGGTCTGGTAATCGCCTATTTGGAAATCTCAACCCATATTCTTGAGCAGCTGCTACTGAGTTTCCATTACAAAAATGGTACACGTAATGGATATCGGCGTACTCTCACGTTGTAAAGGTAAACATTAGCAACACTGTTAATAAGACCAAGCAGAAAAATCAACTGTAGGTGCTTTACTGTTCGACATACAAGTAAATAATATCATTTCCATAGTAACGTAGACAGTTTATATCAAATACCACTTAATATCATTTATTGTTTCGGCTGCCTCAGTATTTAACTAAAACAGGCCATAACTTCTTTAATAGTCGGTTTAGAGAAGATGACCACACTTTAGTTCAGACTTATTTTCACCCCCTCCTACACGTAGGTGAAGTAGTGACCTCACGTAATGGGACACCCTGTATATACATACTGATCTTGTTGTAGAGTTGCTTTGTTTTGAGGTAATTTGTATTAAACTAAAAAAATGGTAGACTATTCTATCAAAATTTAACGAAAATACGCTATACACCTAACGTCAGATTGTTGTTCTAAAGAGCACTTTCCTAATAGTAATATGATCCAAATGGATTAGTGTAAGTGATGTCATAATACCATAGCCCAATTTTATTACATTCAGGTAGAAATGCATATTTACAAGTAGTCTTTTACCTTTTTTCTGAATTTCAAAGTAAAACTTATGCAATAATTTATTATAGTGTTTAGATAATAGAGCGTTAATCATTATAAACATTTCTAATTCGTTTTTTATTTAATTTACTTTTGTCTTTACTTTTGAACGTGATGACACAATTTAACATTAATTTAAATCCTAGTAGAAATTTATGTACATAAACTCACGGTTAAACAATTATTAGTAAATTTAAGCAGAACATAATTGTGAATATGTTCTTCTTCTTAGAGTGCTTTATCTCTTACGAGACGTAGAGATCTTCTCTCCTATGCCTGTGTTGAGCGTTTAAAGTGCCACAGACAGAGGACCTACAGCTTAACGTGGGTTCCGAACCACGGGAAGTTTAAACACTTCTACTCCAGAGAAGGTTTACTAGGCAGAATACTTCGCTGGTTTGCCATTGCCTTGCGAGATAGAACGGCCGTTAAAAATCCCATGTTCCGGTACTGGGAATTGAACTCAGGACCTTCAGCGTAGAAGTCTAACGCGCTAACCTCTAGCCCACGGCCGCCTCCAAAATTGTGAATATAAACTACTCGAAAATGAATAGGGATATTGCACTACATTGCATATTGCATACAGTGCGATTGTAAAGTCTGGAACTATCGAAATAAATCTTCTATTACGTGTTTTTGAAAAAATCCTCAATCACGTCGATTTTTATCTTAAATTAGACACATTTTAGTGTAATTGTTATTTGTAGATTGTCTTTTGTTTCTGAGTTACGGCGATAGCGAATTTTTTTTTAAATGGATACCCTAATTTTTTATGCCGAATTTGGAAAGAGCGTGAAATTCTATAACCAAATATGCTAAAAAAGTGTGAAAGTTTTAAAACAAAAATCGTATAACAATCAACAGTTCCAAGTTTTAATAAAAAAAATCAAGTAGTCATGTAACAATTGACTTCTTCACTTGACAGTTGAGTTCCTCACAGTCTGTTTATCTGATTTTATTGCGTGGTTTTGTACGTAATTCAGTAAATAATGGTGCGCTATTTGACAGAAAAAGAGCGAATTGAAGTTTTAATATTGAGGGGATGTGGCGACCATACTAGAACACAACAAGAGGTTAGTGACTTATTGAATAACAGGTAACCTGATACCTAACCTATCAGAAGAGCGATAGTTTCCAAAATAGAGAGAAAGTTTTCTGAATTCGGATATGTGAAGGAGCACCCTAGGGGTGGTCGTTCAAAAACCGATGAAGGTACTGAGCTAGATATTTTATTGTCTCTACAAGAAAATCCCCATAGAAGTACAAGAGAACTAGCCGTAAATAATGCCATTTCCCAATGGTCAGTTTCAGTTTTAAAGGTTTTAGAAAAATATAAATGGCAGCCCTATAAAGTTCAATTAGTGCAACAGCTTAACGGAGATGATCCCGATCGCAGAATAGAGTTTTGTGAGGTAATGACGGAGCGGTGTTATATTGACATCGACTTTTCTAATGGCGCATCATTTTTTCCGATGAAGCAACGTTTCTCCTTAATGGTACAGTGAATAGTCAGAATTGTCGATATTGGGCACCTGAAAACCCGCATTGGATGAACGAGACGCACACGCAGTTTCCTAAAAAAGTCAATGTTTGTGGGGGAATTCTAGGGCACAGAATTCTAGGACCATTTTTTATCGAAGGTTCATAGACAGATGTAAATAATTTGGATTTTTTAAAAAACGACTTAATTCCTGCTCTTGCGGTGCTTTATCCGAATAATGAAGATCCAGATCTAACAAGCGATACGTTATGGTTTCAACAAGATGGTGCTTCGGCACATTTTGCTATTGGTGTCAGGAATTATTTAAATATAATTCTTCCTGGTAAATGGATAGGCAGAAGGGCAGCTGTTGAGTGGCCTTCCCGATCACCCGATCTAGCACCGATGAATTTTTTACCTATTTGATTGTAATTCGATTTTTGTTTTAAAACTTTAAAAGCAATTATCTCAAAAACTTCTTAATACAGTATCATACTTTTTTAACATATTTGGTTTTAGAATTTCACGCGCTTTCCAAATCCGTCATAAAAAATTAGGGTATCTATTTAAAAACAATTTCGCAATCGCTATAACTCAGAAACAAAAGACAATCTACAAATAACAGTTACACTAAAATGTGTCTAATTTAAGATAAAAATCGACGTGTTCGAGGATTTTTTTCAAGAACATTTAATAGAAGATTTATTTCGATAGTTTCAGACTTTACATTCGCACTGTATATATTTATATTTGGTGGCTAATGGTCGTCTATTATTGATAATAATTAGCGTAAACGGCAATGTTTGTAGTTAAAAAACGAAGAACTCTCGAATTCAGTTGCAATTGTTTAGCCGTATTAATGCCAAGTCGAGCATATATGTTTGATGGAATAATCTTTTCTGTCTTCTTAAAATCTTTTCTGTTCATTGTTTTTATATTCGTGTATTACATTTATGTTCTTATTAATAAACAATTCAGAGAAACCATTAATAGAACAACGAAATTTAGCCGTTGCTATGCACCAAAGAGGAGATCGCCAGGTCGACACTGCTCATGTGTTAGGAACCACCCAGAGCTTAGTTTCAAGTGCCCTTTCGCGCTTTAGAGAAACAGGTACGACTGCAAGAACGCCTGGAAGTAGATCTTCTCGCATCACAACACCTTGTGAGGATCGACTTCTGGTAATTAATGCAAAAATGCACCCCTTTTCAACTGTTCGCAGCTACAGCAAGTGTTCCAGAATGCCACAGGAAAACGAGTCTCCGACCAAACTGAGAAATCGCTTGTTTGAGGTAGAACTTACCTCATACCGCCCCTTGAGATGTCATGCAAGAACTGTGGCTGAACGAAGACACCGGGTGGAATGGTCTCAGCAATGACAGCCGGTGTCAAAAACGCGTGAATCTTAGTGAGGGACATCGTACCTTACCTCAGTATACCCAACCAGTCGTTGCCTTTGGTGATGGTGGTCTTATGGTATGGGGTACAATTTCTTTAGGATGACGTACTGACCTCCGTATCTTTAATGATACACTTACGGGCCAACGTTATGCCCAAAAGATGATTAGCAATCATGTTCTGAACCCTTGCAACGCTGTTGGACGGGAATATTTAGTTTTTCTTGAAGACAACGCAAGGCCGCATCGTGCTCGTGTTGTTTTAGAGATGCTTTGTGATGAGGAAATAAACCATCTTCCGCGTCCTCCACTATTTCCAGACCTCAACCCCATCGAGCATGCATGGGACCTTTTGCAGAGACACTTGGATCATCATAATCCAAGGGCTACTACTGTGTACCAGCTAAGGGATGAATTGCCGGTACTGTGGCGTCAAATTCCACAAGAGCATATTGATAATTGCATTGAGAGTATGCCAGCAAGGTGCAGAGTAGTTATTACTGTCAGAGGAGGTGCCACGCGGTATTAGAATTTAATAAATTTAAGTTAAGTGAAAGGAGACAATAACGTATTTCATTATAATACTGTTAAATTTCTTCTTTAAACTTACCTTTGTTGTAATTTTCATGTTTATTACAAAAACGACGTTACAATTTGTTGTTTTAGTAGTTTTGTATTATAAACGCCATTGGTGTCGCCTTCAAGTATCTTACACTCCCTATTCATTTTTGATTAGTTTAAATCGATTTTCTTGTCTTATGTTGTGTAGTAGCTTCCAAGTTTTTATTATACCTCTCGAATTGGCAATTGTCTAAGATATCTGGGATCAATAATCTCAAGGACCAAAGCAGACAAGTAAAAGTTCTTCAGTTTTGGTAGCATTGCTTCATTCCTAAAAGAAGCACCAATTTTAATAATTTCCACTGAAATTTCGTTAAGAGCCCAAACTACAAAGTAACACTTTTTTCTCTTAGATATATATAATTATTCTCGAATTATTCTCGTCGTTTCCGTCGTTCTTGAAGCCAGTGATGGTTCTTGTTTTGTCCAACAGTGTTCTATAAAATTTCACCAACACATCAGACCCATCCGCAGACACTTTGGTATCGCTATCGGAAATAGCGGTATATAAAGGTACTGTTTTGTTACATTAATTTTTTTAAATACATTTTAGTAGTTGTATTAGAATTAAATTAACTACTTTTCGTTATATATTAGTATTCTATTTAAATGTTATGGTTCTGTAATTAATGTTTAAAAATGACTGTTTGTCTAGGTTTAAACTGAATTCATATTTTCAGAATTCTACAAGCAACATAAGAGTTTGCAAAATGTCAGCAAATATTTGTGTTAGTAAGATAATAACATCTGCTGATATTTATCTAAGGTAAGTGACCCTTCCGGAAAGTTAAGAGCAACGTTAAGTTTGATGCCTACTAGTAAGGCTTTGCTACAAATTTCAACCAGATATTTTTTTCAATTAAAAGCCAACCTTAATCAGTAAAATACGAAAATTAAATTACTTCTATTAGTTTATAGACGTCAGATAATTTTCTATATCAACTTGATTTTGCGGTTTAAGTTAAAAAACATATCTAGAATGTTTTTTATAACTTTAAAAAGTTTTCAGTTTTGAGATATCCTCTTTGTTAAAAATAGGGCAAGTACAAACAGCGACACAAGTAATGGCACTAGTAGCAGTCATACAGGCAACACCTTTTTCTTGCAGCTGATAGCAAGGATAAGTGTTGGTATTATGTAGTTACTATATCTGTACCATTGTGGTTTAAACCATATAGTACATGTACTACTTTAACTGGCCAGTTTTGCAAGCGGGAATTTCAATTTCCAACTGTCTACACTTTTTCATACTTTCTTTAATTCGAATTTGACATAGTACACTGTTCCAAAAAGAATTAAACGTGTTTCCAACATATAATGGTGTTTTTAACAAACCCATATAAAAGGTTTACATAACTTTTTAAACACGTTGGACACGTATCAGACTAATAAACGAAACAAAATTATTAAAAAAGTTCTATTTGTTTATTACTAGCTAAACTAATAGATTACCTTCTACGAATAACTATTGTTTATGCACAAGCAAGTCTTAAAGTACCAAGCAATTAGTTTATTTTTAGTTTATTGCTATTATTCGCTAATGCAGCGATTCTGTTGACGTGTTGATAATATGTTGAATAGTTTTAAAAAGATATTTGCTTTCGTTTTATACTCATACAATAAATATTAGGACGCACCAACTGCTATATATGGGCTCTCTAAGAAGCCTTCTAATAGCGAACAAATGCAAACTATCGGGAAAGTTCAGTGGCCAAGAGTCGAACCTAAACGCCTTTGGTAAACTCATTCTGGTCAAACTTCTTGACCACTAGTCGAGACAAGGTTTACTAAATAATATTCTGAAGTTTACAATTTTAAACATGCTTGTTGTTTTAGTTATTAAATTTGCTAGTTATTCTTTAGGTATGTATTACTTTTCGCAAAACAAATAACATATGCATATATTCTGTGAAGCTTTCACAGGCCTTAAATGCCCATCGCTTTTGATAACATATAATAAAAATGAATCAACAGAATACCTACATTAGCTGTAACTAATGGCTATTTAGATTTTATATCACACAAGATAATATTTTTATAGATACATTTAAAAATCCAAAGAAATACTCTAAAGTAATGATTTATGATTAAGCAATAGTTTGTTATAAATTTTAATTTACACAATGGCTGTATATATTAATGAGAATTCATTAATATATTATTTATACAGGGTGAATCCACACATGTTCAGAAAACTTTTAACCACGTATAGCTAAAGTTATTTAACCCCGCAATCATCTAGTATTTTTCAAATTCGGCACCGTGATAGAGGTATGGGGCTTCACATTTCTTTACATACGTTTTACAACGTTTTAAAATCGTCGATGTACAAAAAGTTATTGCAACTCTTCACCCAGAAAAAGCACCGGGATACGATCTACTAACAGGAAGAATACTCAAGCAACTACCTACCACGGGGGTAAGGTATCTCACACAACTCTACAATGCTGTTTGGCGCATTGGGTACTTCCAGCGCAGTGGAAAGTTGCGCAGATCCTAAAAGCCGGGAAACCACCTGATGACTTAAAATCCTATCGACCCATAAGCCTTTTGCCCATAGCTTCCAAAGTTTTTGTAAAGCTATTACTAAACAGACTACAAGCAATTATTGAAAACAACGAATCAATCCCTGAGCACGAATTTGGATTTAGGCAGATCACACAAAAGATTGATGAAAACTATGAAAACAGGCAATACTGCTCCGCAGCGTTTTTGAATATATCTCAGACCTTTGATAAAGTGTGGCACATTGGCCTTTTATTCAAATTACGAATCCTTCTCCCTATAAACTATTTCATTGTCCTTAAGTCCTATCTCCATGGCAGATATTTTCTGGTCAAGTTTGATACTGAGCATACAGAACTCTACTCCATAAATGCTGGAGTGCGGCAAGGTAGTGTCCTAGGACTTCTGCTCTATCTGTTATACACGGCAGACCTACCTACAAGAGCAAATGTCGTTACAGCAACCTTTGCAGATGACACAGCAGTCCTAGCTTCTGACACTGATCTAGTTATAGCTTCTCAAATATTGCAAACCAATCTAACTGAAATACAAATATAGCAAACATAGCAAAAGAAATGAAACTAAGTCTATCCATGTGACGTTTACCACACAAAGGGAAGCACACCTCTAGTTCAGTTAAATAATCAACAGTTGCCTCAACAAGAAGAAGCCAAATATCTTGGGTTATTATCGATAGAAGGCTCACCTGGAGAAAACACATCTTTACTAAACGTAAACAGCTAGGACTTGCTCTCTCCAAGATGTATTGGCTCCTTGGACGTACCTCCAAACTTACCACTGAAAACAAATTGCTGGTTTACAAAGTTATACTAAAGCCAATTTGGTCATACGAGATCCACCTCTGAGGCACAGCATCTACATCCAACATAGAAATACTTGAGCGTTTTCAAGCGAAAATGTTGAGAATGATAGTGAACGCGCCTTGGTTTGTGTTCAATGCAGTCAGCACAAGAGACCTCCAAATCCCAACGGTCAAAGAAGAAATACGACAATATAGCCTCCAGTACAGTGCTCGACTACATGTACATCCCAACGACTTAGCAGTGAATCTTCTAAATCAGCCCATAGTCAACAGAAGGTTACAACGACACCTACCCAACGATCTGTCTGCCACATTTTGATATGCATGTCGTATGTTAGTTCTAGTTTAAGATTTAGTATGTAAGTATGTTGTCCTAAACACACAACGGACATAATCCATTTGTTACAGGAGTTTGCCACTGGGCAATCTTTTACATGTTATCTATATTGTTATACCGTTTGCTAAATGTACATTGCCTAGACTGTAAATTAAATAGGATGATGAAAAAAAATACTTTCTGAATTATACATAACATAATAATTTAAAACTAAATATCTTATAATAATACAAATAATGTATTTTTATGACTATCTAGGACTTTAGCCTCGTGGTGCTGAAAAGCATAACATCTCATATACAATAAATCTACTGATTTGTCGAACAATTTAATTTGTAGAAGTCTATGTAAGAGGCTGCCCACTGCTGGAGTAGAAAAAGAACATCATTTAGTATTACTAATAAGTCCAAGTAATACTGGTTGCCTATACTACTAATAGCGTAATTATTTTTGTCTCTTATTGTACGTCACAACTCTGCCGTGGAATTTAGGATTCAGGCCATATTTCGAATTTTAAATCAACCAAACTGATTAAGATACTTTATTATTCGCTGTTGTGATTCGAACTAAAATGAGTGGTCTAGTAACAAACTTTTATATACTTGAGTTGCACACTCAATCACAAAATGGGATCACTCACATGAAATCCGTACCCACACTGAGAAGGCAAGGATTGCATCATCTCAATTTAATGATTAAACTCCGAGTGTTGAAGTGCTATGTGTTCTCGGTACTGTAGTAGGGAGTAGAAGCGTGGATTTTGATAGAAAACGCGTGCAAAAGACTGGAAGCTTTCGAAATCCGAAGTTATTATAGTATGCTCAGAATATCCTGGACTGGTATTACCAACGAGAACATCTTGCAGAGAATCAATAAAACCGAAGGTAATCTTGATTTCCGTAAAATAAAAGAAAATTTAACTATTTTGGTCACGTCATGAGAAACTATAAATATCGTATCCTACAGTTAATAATTTAAAGGAAGTTTGAAGAGCCTCTGTAGATGCAGACCGCTGCGAAACCTGCGATAGTGGACAGGAAAAGCATCCGTCGAGTTATTTAGAGTTGCAGCCAACAGAATTATTTGGGCTGGAATAGTTGGTAACATCCTATGAGCACATAGATTTAACGGTTTACCATTCAAATGTTAAAATACGAAGGTATGTACATAAGAAGAAGACATACCTCTTGTTCGCCTTTTTAAGGAATTTTTTGTAAACCACCTATATTATGTCTAAAAATTATATACTGTTCTAAAACCGCCTATAAAACGTGTCCAGAATAAAAATGTACAACACGAAGATCCCATTTTTATTAGAAGTTACGATTCCGAAATTTCTGAATTTATTGAATATAATTTGTATTTATCTACTCGCTTGTTTGAGAAATCGTGGCATAGATAGATGCACACTATTATGCCCCGTTTTTAGTACAGCCGCAAAACGATTTAATAATGAATTTGCGGAATCAATTTGTTTAGGATTTATTTTTCTCATGGGGCATGGTCCAGATATATTCTTACAACATGACTACTTCCCTTTTCTACAAGGCGTCAGATATGTACTTTTAAGTCTAATTTTGTAAGTACAAACACGCATATTATTTTTGAATACTGCAGGATACACCGCATGTTGATTAGGTATGGCACAAATTCGATATCTCGGAAAATATAATTCAGTTATAGGGTATTTCATTAAATTTTAAGCAAACGGGTAATGTCAATCTTGTTTGATGAGCATGTCATCTATAATTTTAATGGCAATTCCAATTTTATTGGTGTATTTTCCAGAGCTTTACAACCACATAAAATATTTAATAATATACTCGTCCGCTAACAAGGCAAAATGCGTTAAACAGACCAAAACGCTTTCTTTGGAATTGAGACTTCGTATACGAGGATGGTTCATCAATTACTATCCCTAACATAGAAGGCATTATACGTTAATTGAATAATTAATAAATAACTCCGCCGTAGCCGGTCCCAAGCCCGGTTGAGAAAGGAGGAGGGAACCACAGGCCAGGCCAGCAAGCTACCTGCGGTAAACCTAAATTGCTCATAGAAATGGTAATATAACCTCGGAACATGGACTGACCCCACTGATGACGAACCAAGCGAGAACACGGAAAACCAAATGGAAAAAGAAAAATACACTAAGAATTGCTTGTTGGAACGTTAGATCTTGGAACTCCAAAGACCAAGAAATTATGTTAGAGGTAATAAAACACAAAACAGATATTTACGTTTTATCTCAAACCAAGGAAAAGGCCAAGGAATTAGTAAATACAACAATTACATTATGATCTACAGCGGAAAAAAGATGAACGAGAGAGCCCACTCCGGCGTGGCACTACTAATGCATAAAAAAATCGACAACGTGAAATATATCCACGACAGGATATTAAAAGTAACGCTAAAGTTTAAGGAACAGTGTCTTCGCATAATATCAGTATATGCACCGGATACAAGCAGAGCAAAAATAGAAACCGAAGAATTCTACAATCTATTACAAATAGAGGTGGACGATATATCAAAAAAAGACAAAATGTTCATACTGGGCGACATAAATGCTAGGGTAGGCAATGACATACTGGCTGGAGTAAAGCAGCGATTCAACGAAACTGTGTCGAATGAACATGGAATGATGCTAACAGAATTTTGTGCACATAATCTACTACGATTGAACATCACCTTCTTTCAACACACCCTACAAAATACGTTCACGTGGTACAACACCCAAAACCAAAGGTCAGTAATTGACTATATAATTACAAATAGAGCAGTACAGCCAACCCAGATATTGGACGTACGAAGCTTGACATCCCCTAACATAGGATCGGACCATAACATGTTCTTATGTAAGTTTCGAATGAAAGTAGTCTTGGAAAAAAAGAGAAAACCTGTGTTTAACAAAAATTAAATATAGAATCACTAGGAGACATGAGTACTAGATATTTATACAAAAGCCGACTAACACAAAAAATACAAATCAACCCAATGCCAGCAGCAGATAATGTTGACCAGGCTTGGCAGAAAATAAAAGATAATATAAACGCAGCAGCAACGGAAGCCTTTGGACAAAGAAGAGTAATCATACACGCAACACACAATGTCAAACCTTTGTTTATAAAGAAAGTTAGAAGTTAGTTATGTGGAAACAAGAAATGGTGTAAACGCAAGAATAAAAGAAATCAAGGAAGAATACTGGCAACGTTTTACTCAAGATATGGAAAGCGACCTATACAGCTCACGGAAAAAGACCTGGAAACTATTAAGAAGCAAAAAAAATGTGAACGAATATAGAGAAATTAATGCAATAAGTAAAGAAGACTGGGTTGAGTACTTTCACTATTTATATAACGATGACGCAAGTGAAAGCAATGAAGAAACACATCAAGAACAAGAACAGGAAATTCTACTCCAACAAGAAGATGTCACAATAAATGAAGAGCAGGTGAAAAAAGCTTTGACAAACATGAAAAACAGAAAAGCACCTAACCAAGACAATATTAGGAATGAGCTAATCAAGTATGGAGGAAACCACCTAATATGTGAGATCACCAAACTATTTCAAAAGATCATAACCAACACTACAATTTCAAAAGATTGGACAGAAAGTATCACGATACCAATTTACAAAAAAGGCAACAAAAAGGACCCCCAAAATTACCGAGGAATCACGTTGTTAAGCTCAGTATACAAACTATTTACAAACATCATCAGAGAAGAATTAAGCAAACACATTATAATAAGCGAAGAACAGCAAAGCTTTAGAAATAATAGATCAACAACTGACGCGATTTTTATAGTAAGACAGGTAAAAGAAAAAGCCCTTGAATTTAATGTGCCAGCGTATATGTGTTTTATAGATATGACGAAGGCTTTTGATAAAGTCCAACTCCACGACGTAATAAACATATTAAAAATTAAAGGAGTATGAATCAAAATTGTGAACATAATAGAAAAACTCAACACGGGAAACACAACAGGAATAAGGGTGGACAAGGAACTTACAGAAGACCTACCAATAACACAACGTATTTGGCAAGGGCCTCAGCTCTATCCTCTTTAACCTCATTATGGACAGGATAATCGAAGAAGTAAAAAGTGTAGGAAAAGGATACCGAATGGGCACACATGCAATCAAGATCGTAGGATATGCAGACGATGCTCATCATGGCAGAAACGGAGGACGATCTTGAGAGAATGCTATATAAGTTCCATTTAAGTGCCCATCAATACAACATGCAAATAAATATAGAAAAAAACAAAATCGCTCACAATAGCCGAAGAACCTATTCGATGTGAACTAACTATTAACGACAAATCGATAGACCAAGTGATGAAGTTTACCTATTTGGGAATAGAGATTTCAAGTCAAGGTGTCCTCTATGCGGAAGTAGTGAAACAAACCACCAAAGCAGCCTCGGTCTCTGGTTGCCTACGAGATTTGATCTGGAGTAGCAAATACATAAGCGTAGAAGTCAAAATATATAAAACAAGCGTACAACCTATCATGACATACGCTATCGAAACTAGGGCCGACACGCGAAAGACCAAACAACTGCTACGTACTAATGAAATGAAAATACTCAGAACAATAGCGGGAAAGACTCTACACGACAGAATACGAAACACCGAAATCCGAGAGACATGCAACACAGAAGATATTGTAAGGTGGGGACGAAACCGAAGAAGATTGTGGCGAGAACATGTATAACGAATGGATGATCAGCGATTAGCCAAAGTATGCACGACCCAAACACCACACTGGAGGAGACAGCCAGGAAGACCACCAAAAATCTGGCGAGACTGCTGGACATCATCGTCGCAGGAACCAGGCTAGCCACAAACAAGCAGGTCAATGACCTAATTAAGAGTAATAGGAAGAAGAATAATTATTTTCCTATAAACGTCAGTTATTGACATTAATATAGGCCAAGTTGAAGGTGCTTATATTATTGTTTATAAAAGTTATACATTTAATATTACTGTCGAATAGGAAAAATTCAAGTCTCCATAAAATACCTTTTTAAGAAGGGTTTATCACCGCAGGAAATATATAATGACATATCCGGCCTGTTGGGTGATGCTACCCCGTCATATCATCTAATTAAGAATTGTTGCGGGAATTTCAAATTAGGAAGGAAGTCGTGTCAACATGCATCAGGTGCTGGACCACTAAAAACTGCTGTCACTCAAGAAAATATTGAAATGGTCCATGATATGGTACTGAGTGATCGGAGAATTACGGTCAAATGTATTGCTGAGACTAAGGTATGTTTTTTCCGTTGGAAACGTTTAAAACACTTAATACGAGAAATTGGGTCCGAACGCGCACGATATATTCCGAAAAAGTTCAACTAATCAGAAGTGGGCTAGGTGTGTCACTGCTGAGAGCAATTTGAGATTAATGGACACGGATTGGGATGGATTTTTGGAAAGATTTGTAACTGTTCCCACTCCCACGAAAATTCCGTGTGACTTCATCAGCCCGAAAGATAATGGTGACAGTGTTATCGCATGATGAGGGAGTTCTTCTTACTGATTATTTACCACGTGATCAAACAGTAACTGGAGACTATTACGCAAAACTCATGCCAAAAATTGGTGAGGCTATAAAGCAAAAAAAGGAGTGGAAAATTGAAACGCGGTTTTCTGTTCCACCAAAACAATGCTTCCGCTCACAATAGCTGTGTTTCTATGGCTGCTATTCATATTGTTGCATTTCAAATTTTTGAACAACCCCCATATTCGCCAGATCTGACCCCAGTGACTTTCACCTGTTGCCTAAATTCGGAGAATATCTTCCGGGAACTCATTTTTCGGACAATGAAGATATGATTGCTGCTGTGAATGAGTGGTTTGCAGTGTAGAACAAAGAGTTTTTCTCTAAAGGCATTCATGCTTTGCGTCACCGTTATACTAAGTTTGTTAATATTTTAGGGGATTATGTTGAGAAATAAAGTTGTTTGAAATATCTAATTCATTTGCTTTTATATCAAGGACAATAAAGTATGAACCACCCTCGTAAGAATATAATTATTACAGTAGATGTTTATTGCGTTGGCTGGATTATTTAATTTACATTTACTTTAACAGAACGGAAACTGGCAGAATTTAAATTCTTCTTAGGATCGCTTTCCAAGGAATAAAACTGAAATCTTCTCAATAAAGTTGTTCTGCTAGCCTATGCTGTAAAAATTACAGTGGTATGTATATAGATAGGGCTTATTCTAATATAAGCACTGGCTGACGAAGATCAACGGAGTCGTTAACTAGACTTTTAGATTCACACTCCATTATTCCCAACCATGATAGTTATGGTGTGGAGACCTAAAGTTTCTAATAAATACCATTGGTTTCGTTGAATGGGCTAAACCAAATTATTCCAATATTAAATTCAAATTTAACTGACTTGAATCCTACAATTAATAATGGGGAGACGTGTTTTCTGTGTAATCGGTTTAGTTTAATGGATACAACTAATATTGCTACCATATATTAATTCGTGCAAATTATTAGGTATATGTCCAGGTACAGAGAAAATTAATTAATAAATAAAGTAATTTAATTGTAGTTACCGTTTTTATCAAATGCCATAGTGGTAATAATTTTTAGTTGCAACGCCAAGCTAGATTATATGTAAATATCTTTGACGATTAGTGATGTTAATTAAAGAGGCCTATAGAAGCACGTTCATTCTCTGAATATTCATTCCCAGTAGTCGTAAAAATTCTTAACACGAAACTGTTCACGAGCTTGTTTTTCTAAATTCGCTGTTGACTTGTGCAGATTGCTTCTGGTTATATCACGGATATTGGAAAACCAACTACCTCAATAACTATTTCAATACTTCTTGACATGGCAATTCTAAAGCTGTGAGAAATACCAACTCTCTATTGAAGAAATGCGTTCGCATACTTTTAACACTTTTATTTTGCTTTACTATTTTCTCTTCTTAGAAATATGTGCAGATCTAGCCAACTCCAAAAGAAATAAAAATAAATGCAAACAATTAATTTCAATTAATTATTGCTATTTAAATATTAAATTTCTGTATTTTTTTGTTAAATGGCCTTTATTAGCCTTTGTTAAACACTTTACTATTAACCAGACGACTGGGTTTAAAGGAAAACACTGTAACCACTGTAGCTACAATTCTTTGGTGATTTGTGTATTTTGGTAGTGCACAGAGATAAGGAAATTTAGGATGAAATAAGTTCTGTTCTCCACTCTTTTTACTTCTGCGTGAATATAGGGAAGTATTCATTAAATGAAAACATTCTAATTAGAAATTGTGACGGAAATATCCATTTTGGACATTTGGGAACACAAAATGGTGATTTTTGAAAATATGGATAATCCAGAAGATCCTTTCTGACTGACATCTTTTCTAATTATTAGTCAAATCTAATAAACATCATTTGAATAAAATTTAATAAGTGGATGTACAAAGAGTGTTTCTTTAAATGTTTTGATATTTGCGATGCTATTTAGACTAGGAGTATGTTTAGTGTTTTTACGATACTGCGGAGTAGCTGTGGAATAAATAGCCCCGGGTATAAAAACAGTAAAGGGTGCGATTGAAATTGACACAGATATTTTTTTTTTTTTTTTTTTTATTTACAAAAGTAAAGCCGCTTCAACAACAAAGGCCATTAGCAGCTACACATTACCAATTATCACATATATATATATATAAATACCTATGCATTAATACTTATATCTTATCAAACAAATTAGCAGCCTTTAGAAATAGTAAGGTACGTTCAACATCTTCTTTTTGATTTCCAATAGCTATCGCTAAGTTGTCGTTAACTTCATAATGTTGCCGAAATTCCTCATAATTGGCACATTCTGTTATTAAGTGTTTTACTGTTAGAGACGTTTGGCATGTATCACAGGTGGGGGGGTCTTCTCTTTTAAACAAGTATTCGTGTGTGATCCTGGAGTGGCCTATACGAAGTCTAGAGATAACTACTTGGTCATTTCTATTTGGTGGAAGAAACATACGGTCCTTTGTTAACGGTTTAATCTCCTTCAGTTTTGCGTTGCTGTTGGTCCATTGATGCTGCCATACGTTCTTCATAATTTCTTTAAAGTTATTCTTTAAATCTGTTGACATATAAATAGGTGTCAGATTTTGAGAAGTAGTTCCTTCTTTGGCCAATTTATCAGCTGCTTCATTGCCATCGATGCCGACATGAGAGCATACATAAGCTATAGTTACGGAGTTTGGTACAAATTTTGACAATTGCTGTTTAATTAATTGCACAAGTGGATTAGCAGGGTACAGCTGGTGTAATGCTTGTACTGAACTCAACGAGTCAGTGAAGATAACATAGGTTAAACCTTGATGT
>JABXWE010034318.1:0-14599 GCA_014611495.1 Limonius californicus
GCCTGGTTGCATATTAAAAGGAAAAAATTAAGGGGCACCGCAGATATTTGGCGGGACTTCTTACAAGCCTTGTAAGTCTATTCGTTACGAGGCAAGGTTTTAGGATAGCGCTTGAACAACCGTTTTGAGGAAAATAACTCTACTGTTGAATAAAGATGATATGAACAGTTTCCAGTATGGGAAAGTCCAGGGAGGCAGTCGCGTCCACTTTTTATTCCGTATTTACGAGTAGATTCCCTGATTAGCTCATTAACAACAAGATTTTCCGAACATACAACTACTGCATTTTCGTTAGTAAATTTGCATCCATCTAATGTTTTAAATCTAAACGCTGAAATTATAAAAAAATTAGTAGAACAGTACAATATCGAAAAGTTTGAGGCAGAATGCTTTACGGGGAAAAATATGTGGAAAAATAAAAACGCTCCTGATGATATAGATTTTTTTACATTGCTCACCGAAGAATGTCAATTCTTCCCTGCAATTGCTAATGCAATAAAAGTTTCCTTTCCCTACCACCCACGATTTGTTCAATTGAACGTTCCTTCAGTAGTCTAAGAAGGGTCGAAACTTGGTTAAGGTCAACGATGGACGAGAATCGCTTAGCCGGTTTATGCTTACCTAGTGTACATAGGAAAAAAATTGAAAACGATAGAGCCCAATTTATCGAGACAGTACTCGACAAATTTGCTGAAGACCGAAGAAGGTTAAAATTTGTCTTTTCTTAGGTAAAGAGTTTAATACTTTTACAGTTTTTGTTTGTTACCTAGTGCTAGATAAATATTTTTATTTTTGTTTATATGTTTTAAGAATGTAGGTATACTTTTGACAAAGATTGACACTTTTATAATGACGCAATCCATTAAAAGAAGAAATTTATTTATTTTTTTGTTTTTTATTTTTATTTTGGGTACGTCTGAGTAAGATTACATAATATTTTTATGACGTTTTAGTGTTATCTCTGTTATAGTCGAAAGAGTTTAACTTTCAAGTTCATTTATACAAATATTTTTAATATCAATGCTAAAATATGTATACACACACTAAATACTAGTGTTTTGTATACGGTGTTTATAACTGTTATTATTTGTTTTTTATTTTAAGTTATTATGTATTAAAATATAGAAAAAAATTGCACGTAATTTTTTTGCACCCTCCTGCATTATTTTCTGCCGGCGCCCATGCCATCCTGTTGAAACCACATCTGTCTAGTTGTTTCTAGTGGCAACTCTTCTATTAAATCTTCGATCTCCTCTTGTAGAACAGAGAGATACCTTTGTCCCGTTAAACTACCATAATACACCAAAACACCAAAATAATGGGGCCTATTAATCTATTATTTATTATACCACACCAAACATTGAAAGCTAATGTAACTTGGTTTCGAACTGGAAGAGTCAGCTGTAAGTTAGTTTGAGGGTAGTAATGCTTATTACGTCTATTAAACATTCCACAATTGGTAAACATATGATATTCTTGAAATTGAGATTTGCGTTCACTTGGCCCAAATACCAGTTGCAACAGTGCAGTCTTCTTTCTGCGTCTCCAGATCTAAATCTTTGAGATGGTTTAAAGAGATAAGAAAGTGTATATTGATATCTCGGAAACCGCCATCTTGAATTTTATTTCGACATGATTTTTGACTTTGTCTCATTAAATTAAATAACTTTCATATAAAACTTTTCTCCATATCTTTTATAATAAGGGAAATATTCGACTTTTTAGAAAATAACGATTTTCAGTTTTTTTGAAATAATTTCTAAACGATCCGGAATTTAACATTTTTGTCAACGAAATTGGAATCAGCATTCAATCCTGCACAACATTGTCTATTTAACCAAATCTCTATCTTTAATAATAAGGAAGATACCCATGTTGTCCCTACGAAATCCGGGCACCCTGTATAAGTAAACAAAATATCTCATCCATTGTATAATTATTATACCTACACCCAAAACAATCACATCAACAAAATTGAAATATTTTACCAATTTCGTATTTTTTCTTTAAAATCCCTAATTTAAAATTTGAAAAATACAGAACAATATGTAACCTTGTCATCTTGTGTCAATATTGTTTTCCTTAATATTGCAAAACAAAAATTACAAAGCAAAAATGAGAAAATAATGCAATGAAAGCAAGATTTTCACATTTTATTCATACAGTGGGTGGGTATGTTAGGTAAAATCTGGGTAAGTATGGAATTTGCGGGACTAATTATTCTTCGAAAATATCCCGCAACTTGTGGGCGTGACCATAAAAATCACTGCCCTGCGGGATTTTAGTTTTTTTAGGAAGATCCCACTTGCGGGACTGTAGCCACAGCCTTAAAATATTGCTGGGCATATGAAGAATGTCAGTGTTGCGCACAGGAATCCATTCAAATTTTCCCGGTTTGGTAGTGCAGAATATCTATGAAAATTAAGGTAGGTATATTAAACTATTTATTTGAAACGTTATTATAATGTAATGTGAAGAATTTGAGATAAGGCATGATTTTGTAAAGTAGGTTGAATTCTACAATTATTGAGTTATGGTATATTAAGGCCCCTAAGGAGAGCTGACGGATTTCTTGTTTGCGCCTGTTAGAAATTAATATAGGCAACTCGTAGCACCTACCCCATTACAATTCTTACGTTCTAAACCACAATTCACGATAACGACAACAGCTTATGACCCTCTTATCGCTTCATCTACAGTTGTCGCCTGGGGAATTTTACCTGCCTATTCTTATTTCTGGGATAACGAGTAAATATATTTATGACTAAACAGCGGAACTAGAGTCTTTAGTCTAGTGTATTTTGTATGCCAAATTTTGTCTAGGTATATACAAGGTGAACTATTTTTCAAATCGATCTAGCCTGCTTATTAATTATAACCGAAAAATAGTGTTGGAATATTTTGCATTCCGTAACAAGGCGTACATACATTTCTAATTCCGCAATATACCGATGGGCCCATAATTAAATATCAAGTCCTCAAATTTAAAGACAAAAATCATGCCTGAGCTAGATTCAGGAAATTACATGTATCTAGTTTAAATATGATTTTTTATTCCATAGGCTACTAAGGATAACTTTCAATTGGAAGATTTGATATAACAGCAGTGAGATAGAAGAAAAGAAAAGAAAAAACGTGTGACAAAAAGAGATGGATATACACAATAGTTATTTTTGCAACAAGTGCATAAAGTAGTACTTTTTTTCACGAATGGGAAGTTTGACAATCCCATGACTGAAAAAAAGACACTTTATGCATGAGTTTCATACAATATTCTTTCTACGACTGTCAATTAGAAAAAGAATAAATATAAATTGATATATATTTGCATTTTATTTTAACAATAAAATTAAGAAAGAACAAATTAACAATTAACAAGCAACAGAAGCAACTTATAAACTTTCTTTAATAATAGTAATGTTAAAAGTGCAGTTGTTGGGATTGTTAATATTAAATTTTGATCCAAAGTTGGACGAGCTTTATCAGGTAGAAGTGATTCAAACGAGCTTCAATTTTTTTATGAACAATCTGGTGACGATGTTGATGTTCTTTTGACCAAAGTGAACTATTTGTGGAGCATATGAAAAAAAAATTGTGCGAATTTTACATGAAATCGTTATTGCCGGAACTAGTTGGCTCCAGGAGAGTTCGCAAAAAAGACATTAGATGTGCTTATATACCTTCTGATTTCTCCTTCCTTCTGATTACCTGATTTCTACCATTCACTATTGTAATCTTATAAATAATAATAATCTATCTAAACTAAATGACTGTTTCGAACTAAGATCTATCAGGATGTAATATTTTTGTGATTATGTCTTTCCTATATTTGGTATCGGTATGTGACGTTTCGCCGCCGCCGTTTCGCCGCTGCCGTTTTGTCACTAGCCGATTTGCTTATTTATGCATAAATTTTATATTTTTATTTTTTCCGATTGGTTTCCAATTTTATGTAACAGTGGTTTTTATAACATCGTAGCTGGTTTTGCATTTTGTATGAGTAAGGTCGCAGATAGTTTATTCTAAACGTAATTAATTTTCTCAGAAGTTGGGTAAACAGTAGGTTCGGCAGTAAGCCCTTGATGATTACGGATGCTGCCCCTTATATGGGAAAAGCCGAGGGATACTTAAAAATATTTTACCCGAATTTAATTCACATTACTTGTATGGCACACGGGCTTAACCGAATAGCTGAAGAAATTAAGAACCTATTTCCATTAATCATTAATTATTTAATTAATAACGCAAAAAAAGTATTTTTAAAAGCTCCTTTAAGAGTTCAATTTTATAAAGAAAAACTTCTAAACACTCTTCTCCCTCCCGAACCAATCAAAACCCGGTGGGGTACATGGTTGGAGGCCGCTATTTTTTATGCAGATAATTTTCAAGGGATAAAAAATGTCATACACGAAATCAACGATTCGAGTAGTATTGCAGTTGAAAATTGCAAGAAAGTAATTAAATCAAATCATCAAAAGTAGAACAACAACTGGCATTCATTAAAGGCAACTCCAGTTTTGTGTCGGTCAATAACAGAGTTCGAAAAACAAGGAATGACTCTAAACGAATCTTTGGAGCTGATAACCCGGTTTGAAAATTCGTGTAAAAATGTAAAAGGTGAAATCCTGGTTATGCTGTTTTAAAAGACATAATGGCGAATTTGTTGAAGAATTAAATTTACATTTACATCCTAATATAATTTTTTTAATAGAATAAAATGTATTAAAAATTTTTTTTTGGTGAATTTTAATGCGTATATTTGTTATTAACTTTTTAACATTTATCAATTCTACATAAATCGTTTTTAAAGTCGATTTTGAACATATGCTATTGCATATGCAAGTGCATATTTTCAGAATTTGCTGCATATATTTAAAAAATAGTATGCATATATATGCGCATATTTTCGCAATAATCGACTGCATATATTCCGTGTTCTAGTAATCAGTTGTCGTTTCGCGCATTTCTAATCTGCTTGTTTAGCTCAGAATGCTCGAGGCTAAACATCCGTCTACCTGAACAGAGCGCAATAATCATTTTGGTACAGTGTTTAGTAATTTTGTTAGATTTAGACAACAGTCCTAGAAGGATGCCGGGTTTAAATGAATTTCAAAAAAAATTGTCAATATTGATGTTAGTAGGAATTGTATTTATACATCCGTGTACATCGCCGTTTTTTTAAAAATATCACTCTTATAATTAATATTCAGTCAATTGAAAATTCACATTTTATTAATTTTTACATGATCTAAGTTGTATATAAACACAACAAATCGGTAAACCGGAAGTAATATAGTTGAGACTCATATTATTGTAGCCAGGCATCTTCCAAATTGATTTAGAGAGCTATAAATAACACTACAAGTTTATTAAATATCAAATAATTTCTCCTTGTAAAATGTGTTGCCTACCCCCTGTCCTTATGGGCCTTAATGATGCGAAAAAGTCGTACAGTTTCTGGATAAACTTGGCTATTTGGAGTTAACGCAAATGGACGGATATCACTTTTCTATTTTACAGTATCAATTTATTCTAAAATTTATCATAAATAATACGAATTAGAAACTGAAAAATGTATATTCTTAAATTAATATTACAGTGACGTATGCGTTTAAATTTCCGCAATAGCCTACCGGCTACAAGAGTCTTGGTTTTCTATACATATTACTAAGAAAATTGTTTTATTCTAAAACTATATACAGCGGTATGAAAAAGTCGTGCATCACTAAAGCGTGTAATTGTTTTTTGTAGTTTAACGTAACTTTTTGACATGTGAAAAGTAAATTTTAATATTTAATCATTAGTATGCCAAGCTACAAATATCGTCATAGGAGTCTGGCATGGGTGTCTTACACTTTCTGCTCACCAAAGACAACTACGGAGTATCCGAACTCCTTTGGCAACAGATTCATGGCAGAACACTATATGGGGATTTCAAGAACAGCAGTTAACTACCTAACAACGTACACACCAACCTACTGTCTTGGTAATCCAGGTAAGGTTTCCAACTTATTAGACTTTTTTATAACTAAATGTATTGTATAGTATGAAGCGGTGTAGGTTTTTTCCACCTACTGCACTCAGGCCATAGGCCCATTGTGCAATCCGCCCTGTTACGGTTCGTCCCCAAAAAGCCCAATGCCCACCGCATAGGCTAGCAGATGGTTTAAGGGGATGAGCTGTAAATCTTCCGGTTCCAGTATTCCAGGCCTAAGATGTGTGTGCCGCAGCCTCATGAGACTGAGGCATTGGCACATTATGTGAAGAGAAGTTTCGTCCACTTCATGACATAAACTGCAAGTGGGATCGTCTATAATGCCGATCCTATGTAGGTGTTTGTTCAAATGACAGTGGCCAGTTAGGAGTCCTGTTAGGGTCCTGATTTGCTTCTTGTTAAACTTTTAGGAGCTCTTGGAACTTTGGGGGTTCCTCTCCGATAAAGAATTTATCCTGCCTAGGTCCTTGTTGCGACGACCAGTCCTGAGCGAATTGGGTTTTCCCCACTTCTTCATTTATAGTTTTGCATTGCATTGTGGTATTCCGAGAATTGGTTCTGGTCCGAACGGGTGCCCATTAGAGCTGTATCTGGCCAGCGAGTCCGCCTCTTCATTAAAATCGATGTAGCTGTGGCCTGGTACCCACAGCAGTTTTACTGAGTTGTGTTCACAGAGTCGCATCAGAGCCAAGCGACATTCAAGCACTAGCTCCGAAGTAAGTCTGCAAGACCCTAGGGCTTGGAGAGCTGATTGGCTGTCCGAGCAAATGTAGATGTGTTTGTTTGCGAAACCTCTTTCTAGGTTTTCATTCGGCGTACTTGCCGAGAGAGAACGAAAGTTTTACTTTTGGTGATTCGCCATGGACACCCACGCCTGTACCGTCTTGGGTCCTAGAGCCATCTGTGAACCACACAAGGCCATTGGGAGGCAGAAGGTTGCATTTTTGGGTGTTCCAATCTTCCCTAGCGGGAAGGACGATTTTGTAAGGTGTGTTGAAGAAGTATCTGGTGAGCATACGGTCACTTCTCACATTGAAGATGACATGGGTCTCCGCCAACCTCGGCAGGACCCTCAAGTGCCCCAGTGTTACTCCAGCATTTGACCACTGCCCAGCAGACTTCAGCCTGTAAGCTGCCTTCCTAGCCTCAGCCTCAATCACTATGTGGAGGGGCGCAAGTCCGAGAAGTTCCTGCAGAGCCGAAGTGGGGGGCAGTTCGCATTGCTCCTGTTACTCTTAGACACGCTAGTCGTTGGAGTTGACCAAGACGTTTTCTTGCGCTTAATGTGGTGGTAGAAGGCCACCACACCAAGGCCGCATAGGTGAGTAGGGGCGTTATTACCGCCGTGTACATCCACATGATGACATTCGGTTTTAGGCCCCAAGTTTTTCCAAAGGTGTGTCTGCACATTCAGAAGGAGGCAGTTGCTCTTTGTATTTATCTTTCTGAGTGCTACCTCCAGGTGAGTTTAGCATCCAGGATTCCTCCTAGGTATTTAACCTTCCCGGCGGCCCTCAAAGAAGTGCCAAATAGTTGTGGTTCTTGAAATCCCACAATCCTCCTCTCCTCGTGAAAAGTACTAGTTGGGTTTTGGTAGTGTTAACCGCCAAGTTGTGCCTTCTGCATCATGTTTCCAGAATTCTGAGGGCTAACTGAAGGTACTGCTGAGGATACCTAGGCATAAAATTGAATTTGGGCTTTGCAAGCTATCCCAGTAACTCCCCAAAAACACTAAATCAAAGCGGCCCCGTAGTAATTAAAGAGAGCAGAAAAGGGTGCCTAAGAAGAATGTGTCACAACTCCAGGTATCCATCGGATAAGAAACGATATGACCAGGTGAACTGAATTAACAATGTCGAAAAATATTTTAACGAGTATTTGGAAAATTTCAGCAATACAACCGATACTTACTATTCCTTGTGAAAATCCGCTGGACACTTACTTTACGCGAAACCCCTATTCCACCTATAGGTAGAAAGGATGGATCTTGGGCTCGCACGGATTTAGATAAAGCCATCACATTCGGACAACACCTGGAGAAGGTATTCCTACATGTGCCCACACAAAAGACTCCAGCTGATCCAACAGAAGTCAAGAATATACTTGGCGCACTGCAGGGCGGCATTTTTCGAAGTCGGTCAGGCGTTCTATCGAGTATCGCACGGGTGACTCCTATACAAGATAAAGAAAGTACTTTATCACACTTTATGTGTCATTTGTACCTTCCCAGAAAAATATTTCAGAGTAAAATCTAGGCCAGATGCCACGGCATGGTAGGTACCCTGTAAAAGCAGGTGCTCCCCCAAGGAAGTGTCCTCGGACCAACATTGTACCTACTCTTCACGTCTGACTTATCCACAGACCAATATATACGTACAGTAACATTTGCCGATGATAAAGCCGTACTGGCAACAGAATCAGACCCTAACATCCCTGCAAAAAATTTGAACAAAATAGGACAATGGACAAAGTAATGGCCCATAAAAATAAATGAAAGTAAGTTGACATATATTCAGTGGCGACTCGTGAGTTAAGAAAGAGGGTGGGCACAAGAAAAAACTTATCTATTTTTCGTACATAAAATCCATTCTCCTATTTTTCATGCTGGAAAAGACGTCTATGACTTTGTTGTCAAAATCCGGGATAGACTGGACGAACTTCTTTTCTATTGATAGGACCGCCAATGCGTTCAGTCGATCTTTTTGCACACAATTAACTTCCATCATTGAAAAAACGTCACTTTCGTCTTTGAATTCAAACGCGCGATTGCGCGAAAACAGCGCTCCAAAGTGCAAATTCAAACGTTGACTGCAAATCGGGAACAATCTGCTCGGTGCCCCATTCGTCTGGTATATCGCGTATAGCGAAGATAACCGATAGGCAACCGAATCATCCTCTAAATAGGTACAAATCAGAGCGTTCCCCGGAACATAGTTTTGAGCGTGTTAGCCGCGCCTTTGGTGCGGAAGGAAAATTTGATACCATCGTTAACATAATGAAATTAAAATAATGCACTGAATTACATGCGAATTTCTTTCTGTGTTTATCTTGGTGGTTGGGTGGGCACGTGCCCTTGTGCCCTTTAGTACAAGCCGCCACTGCATATATTACATTTACGAATTGTAGAGAAGGGTCACCACAAGTCACAATTATTGGTCAAAACCTGACACAATCTAATATCCAGGGTAGCACTTACACAAACGTTTAACGTGCAAAACGTACATCTGTAATAAAATAAAACAACTTGGACTAAAATTTAGCAAGAACTAGTGGCTGATGGAGCGAAAACCAAATCTATCCTTTATCAACAAATTACTGGTACGTAAAGATGTCTTCAAACCCATATGTACCTACATCATCCAGTTGTACAGCATGTGTTTCTAACATAGAAAACCTGGAAAGATTCCAAGCAAAGATTCTAAGGGTTCTATAACCAATGTACCTTGGTTTATACCAAATACTGAAATCAGTAATGACAGTGTCTACAGTTAAAAAAGAATTGGGTGTAGTGATATTATCTAAGTGAACTAAAAGTTCATACAAATTCACGTGCTATGAATCTGTTAGACAATAGTGAAGATACCCACAGACCCTAAATACTTTTTTTAATAGTATCAACGTAATTTGGGTTGCATACCTGTATTTGTTTGCAAAATTGCACATTTAAGTTTAAACCACCTCGAGTGGTCAATTAAACAAAGGAATTTTACCTGAACTCCTGAGAATCCCTAAGTAAACAAGTCGTTAACCTTCATAAGATTTTACAGTGTTGCAGCAAAGAGCAGTATATTTATACAATATACTGCTCTTTGGTTGCAGCAAGTTCTTGCTTAACCCTTTAAACCAAATTGTTTAGCTTTCTACTATACCCATTTCAAGTTGCATTTAGGGTGAGTGATTGTTGCTTGTTATTTGAGACCTGTTAATCTTTTACATGAAGATGAAACACTAGTATTTCTAATTATGTAAATAGTCATTAAGTTTATAATTTTTAAGGTAGCGAACTATTTAAGTAGAAACAGCTTTTCTTTGAAACTGACACAATCAAGAGTTACTTGTTTCATTGTGAACTGTCAAGACGTTTCAGTCATTAATTTGCAACAATCATTAAGAGCTTGGAATATAATATGCTCTAAAACATTGCAAAATATGCATTTATGCACTAAAATATGCAAAATGAAAACATATTTTTAATTTTTTTCTTTTATTTCACACTACCTAACTGACATTTAATTAGAAATAACAAATATAAATAAATAAAATATAATAAATACACACTTTTATACTTCTTGTTTTATTCTACAATAATTGATATCTAATTAAATTACAAAAACAAAATATATGAGGACATTAGGACAATAATACAAACATTATTAACATAAAAGATATTATAAACGAGTAAACTTAGTTTCTACAATACGTTTCTAAACTGGAACTTACAAAATACTTTTCTAGATTATCAATTGTTAAACATTGTGTCCGATCACTTAATAAATGTATGTAATTTGAAAACGAGCGTTCAACTTCGCCAGAAAGAAAATTTCACCTACCTGAATATAAAACCAAAAAAATTTAAAGAAAAATACTTAAGTTATTTTGCATATGCATCTAGTAAAAACTTGGCTAAATATGTATTTATGCGCTAAAAAACACAAAAAAATGCTTTAAAACCATGAAATTTGTGTAGAAGCAAAATCTTAAGAAAATTTAAAACAAGATACCCTTAAATATGCACATTAAGGTTTTGCATATGCATTTAAAGAAACCTTGGCTAAATATGTATTTATGCGCTAAAAAAACAATTTTTAGCCACAAATTTGCTGCGTAGTTTAATAACTTTTTCGTGTAGCACTGTAGAATTGCGACGCTTCCTTGTTTTGGTAGGTGTGGGCATATCCACCATAGCCTGTCGAAAATAATAATTTAAAAACGGAACCTAACAATAAATTATATAATTGTTCTGAACTGGCATCTAAAAAATATACAGGGTGTTCGTAAATCGCTTTAATTACATCCTATAACATCGCTGATGACAAAGATTCTTGTTTTAAATGCGGATGTGTAAGGTACAAAATGCTGTACACCAATTTTAAAAACCGCCTACTGTGTTTGCACAGGGGTGTATAACTTTAATGGAACACCATGTATATTTTGCGATACTCGAAATAATTATAAGAATAAGAAGTCATACAAAAAAGGCACCAATAAAAACACTTCTACTTATTTGGTCAGTATTTTTATTAATTAATGGTAAGTATTTTGTGAAATAAATGGTCAGTACTTATATATGAATATTTTGGCCAGTATAAATAATTAAGTCAGTATCGAAATGTATTTTCTCTGTACAATTTTATTTATTTGGTCGATATAATTTTGTTTTTTGGTCAATAAAATTTAAATTTTTGGTAAGTATGTATATATCAAAATTTTGAACTGAAATGTTATGATGTGACATATACAGGGTGTCATAATATCTTTTATGTTAATAATGTTTGTATTATTGTCCTCATATATGTTGTTGTTGTTTTTGTTATTTTGTGTTCACTTGTGTAAATATTCTTTGCGTTTGCTTCGACTTTGTCTTTGGACTAACTTCATCAGGCTTCATATCAGCTGTATCGGTTGCGTTATATTTTGCGCCTTCATATCACTTTATGTGATTATTTGATGTCAAATATATGTTTACAATAAAATAATAATTGATAATTATCATAAATATTTAAACAATATTGTTTAATGATGACAATGAAATAGTTTAAAATTTAAATGCTTTTTGAATTTACCGCCATGACTAAGTTGGCACTATGTTGTCAGTCATTTTTCCCCTAGTTTTATTAAAGACATTCGTTTCTTGATTTTCTAGATTGGCTGCACGTGTCCTTAAATCTCGCTCTCGGAATTGCAGTTCAGTGCGGAATTGTAGAATGTTATCTCTGTTGTAAGTGAGTTTAATTGTATATACTCTCGAAGTACCACTATTACTTAATTTCAGAGGGTGAAATATGGCCGCTAAACATTTACACACGCAGCACTTCATAAAATGCCCAAAGAACGTCAACCCCACTGAAATAAATCCTGAGGGTTTCCAGGAATTTATTCCTCCCAATGTTAACGTAGTAGAGGTAAGGGGTTTAACCCTAAAACAACAAAAAAAGACTTGCAGATGGGAAATCACCGCCACACTTCAAGGAGGTTAGGTCTTCAACATTTATTAATTTTAAAATAAAGAGATCCTAACCTTCCATGTGTTTGTAGGTGAAGAAGTTTATTATGATAATGTAAAAAGATATGGGCTTCGGAAAGAAATTGATAAGTACAAACCAAGGAATACAAATTTGTTAGGAGAAAAAAAGGGCCTTAGAGATGGAGAAACATACTGGATTTTTGAATATGAGGTCATTTGCGAGTGCGGGTTATCGCAGGTTTTTTAGACCCGTCGACGTGACTCAGTTTGATCTTGATTGAGTTGATTTATTGAAGGTTTAAAATATTTAGATAAAATTTAAAATATCATGTCTAATTTCTTAATTAAAATTTCATTAGAATGTTTGCTTTGTAGAATTAGTTATTTTTAATGTATTTTAATTCAATTATATTGAGTTAATATGCTATTTAATTTGAAGAGCAGACTTTCAAAAAGCGCTTTGTCACTATAACATGTTTTTGAAAACCGCGAAAAACTGCCATTTGGTTATTATGCTTTTATTGTACAAACACGTTTTGTTAAAAAAATCTTTAAAACGTATGGGATTTGAATAGTAAACATTGAAAAATTAATTTAAAGTTTTTTTGTAAAATTAACGGAAAAACTTCTGGACAAAGTGCATTTTGAATGTCTATCATGGACAAAGTACACTTTGTTTGGAAAATTGCTTATTGCGGGGAATTTAGAATGAAAATAGTGACACTCAAAATACAAAGCATTTATTTCTGAAGTCATAAATATTACAAGACATGTCAAAAATATTATTAAATATTAGCCTCAAGTCATCATCTTCGCAATTGCATTCTGCATCTGCTTGCGATATACCTTCTTCTTTTTCTTCTTCATCGTTAGATGCCTGTTGGGAGAGATTTTTAGGAGTAATAATTGGTTGTAGCAACTCCAATTCAGGATCCTTCTGCCAATTATTTCCTGACAGAGAAACTAGGAGTTTTTCTAAACTTTGCAGTTTCTCTTGCTTAACATCGTGACCTAAAGCAACATTGGGTAGCACAATGTTGTTTATGCTCTTACCTCTTTTTAGAAGGCTTTCAAATTTTTTTATTATGTCAATGTTTCGGTAATATAGTTCAGGTTTTGCAACAATATGGTTTTCATTTTTATTCGACCTTTTCATACAGAGGCGTTTTGCTGTACTAATTCCTGGTACCTTTTTTAAAGAAGACATTGCGCTTTTTATGTCGTACAGTTGTCAATCTGTGCCCAGTTTTCTCATTTTTCCCACGCTTGAATATATTTAGTAAATTTTTCGGGTGTTTTGATGATGCTGTGTCTTCTTGTAATTCTCTCAATTCTTCCAAAAACTCGGTCTGCTGGTAGAAATGAGTGTCCTCTTACGGGATATACCATTTGAATGGAATTCAAAGTTTTTGGGGCATTTTGGTGTAACCATATCATAAAAAGATGAAGTACATGGTTATTCTTATTTTGCTCACGCTTAACACCTGTAAACCAAACTTACAACTCACAACTGACTGCAGCACACTTTGTATGATATAGGGACAAGGCGCGTTTTGTTGGTCACCAACCGGCGGACAAAGATCATTATGAAAGTCCAAGCACTGTTTAGTATATGTTTCTCATGCGTTTTGAATGTCCAAATATTAACAAAAAAGATGCCGGTTTTTGTATAGATTGCAACGCCACCACTAGCTAAAATTTTGCAATTTTGGACAAAGCGCTTTTTGATAGTCTGCTCTTCATTTATAGTGATAGCTGTATTTAAATATTGTAGGTTTGATTTTTTAATTAAAATTTCATTCAATGTATTCAAACTGTATTCATTTTTGTGCTGAAGTGGTCCAACAAAAAACAGGACAAAAAGGCGAACTTTAAGTGTTTTCAAAAGTGAATTTGTTAGGCCGAAATCGTATTCATGTTTGGAAAAACAGGGTATTTTCCGTAAAATGTTGACTTTTTAAAAAATGTACTTTTGCAAAAACGGGGTAGATTTCTTAAAATTCGGCACAGCCTCATCAGCCAAAGGCGAATTTTAACTTTTTCAAAAAAGGGTACCTTTGGAAAAACAGGGCAAAATCCTTAAATTTAAGTGTTTTTAAAAGGGAAATTTGTTTGGACGAAACCGTATTCACGTTTGGAAAAACAGGGTATTTTCCTTAAAATGCTGACATTTTTTAAAGAGTTGCCTTTGAAAAAAAACAGGATAGGTTCCTTAAAATTTTAACTTTTAAAACAGTTACCTTGAAAAACAGGGTATATTTGCTAAAAAAGTGAAGTGAGCTGAAGGGGCCCTACTAGTAGTAGCGTTTCTGCCATGTTCGGTCAAAAATTCCCACCCTTTCTTGGAGTTGTGATTCACATGACACTGCGTTAACAGGGTGTCCCAAAACTCCTGGGACATAGAGCTACCACGTATTCTA
>JABXWE010034319.1:0-16288 GCA_014611495.1 Limonius californicus
GACCTTAAAGATTATATCGTAAAGGATAAAGGAATAAGGATGCTTTACCAGAGTGCGACGCTTGAAAATCCAGTTGTCCTTCGAAATCTTGCCTTTGAATTGACCACCCGCTAGTTGTTTCTGCCGAGATGTTGAGCTGGACCACTGTAGGGACGCTCCATTCTTCCCATGTTGCTTTCTCGTAACTAACGTTACATTACACTGATTTGATGATGTTCATCAAAATCCGGCTCGATGCGACCAAAATGTTAAACGTTACGAGAGTTTGGAATGATACTCATTTATTGTTTATTGTCTTTATTACACTTATAAGTTATAACATGACGCATGTTGCCATGCTTGGTGGTTGTAGTGGACTGTGTTCAGTAAAGGTCCGTTCCTACTTAAAGCTACCCTCGCCCATCACCAGTGTACCCAACACAGGGAATCCCAAAATTAAGTAACCGAAATTATACTAAGGAGTAGAAAATTAAAAATAATTAAGATTTTCTTAATAACTTATGATCTACAGCTTCGTTAGGAAGTTAACAGCCCCCTAAAATGAGTATCCTGAAGAAGGATTTTAGACACAAGAGAACAGCGGTTTATTATTTGCCAAACGGCAGACTAACAATAGAAAACAATGCTTAATTCCTTGACTCACTTAAAAATTATTTTCTCCATCAAAACCTAAAAGTAAAACCTTAGAAGTGAAATATCTCGATAACGGTAACTTCTATCCAATAATAACAAGAGGAATTAATTTTTGTGTTTTTGCATTAGAATCTGAATTTCATGTGTAACTTTTAAAATCTCGTTCCTTAAAAAAATAAGGTGTCAAGTCAGCCCCAACCCGCCAAAACTACGCCAAAGAAAAGAAATTTATAACCTTTAGCTATGCTAGAAGGTGTGGGTTTACTAAGAGAGTAAACACTGAAAAATGAAACTTGTTACTTTTGTGCGTGTTGCAAATATTCAGAAAAAACCTTCTTCAGGGTACCCCGTTTAGAGGGCTGTAACTCGTTAACGAAGCCCTTAGAGCGTCAGTTTTTTTCTACATTTCAATATATTTTAGGTACCTAATTTTATGACACCCTGTATAAAACAAGGCTTTTTCGCTACATTAATTTTACTAAACTATCGATAACATATTTTCATCTATAGTTGGTTCCACACTTGCCATACAGGACAGAAAAAAGAAGAAAAATTTAGACACTTTTCACACTAATGTTTAAAGTGTTGTTATATTATATAAATCCTTTAAAGAGAAATTTGTCTAGAGCAGACTTCCAGCTAGCATTTAACAGTAAAGATGATTTTTAGCAATGACCCTCAAACATGATAACAAATTGGCAGATAATTAGTTTACAAATTTGATACTACAACCGCATTTAAGCACTTCTGAATACATTTTAATAAATTTAATCTGACGTACGTACAATTGTTAAAAGCTTAGAAATAGTGGCAACGCTGCCATGTATTCTCCCGTTAAAATGGCAAAGCCTTATGTTCTCAATACTGCACGGCTAATGTGAAACCATCCATAGGAATTTTCTGTTAATACAAAATAATATACAAAAAATCATCTTTAAACTTTCCCATAAGCACATAACAAAATAAGGATACCAATTCTTACAGTTACAAATGTGATTCAGCTTAGAAATGTAGCTAAAATAGCTATTTTAAGCGTAACTGCCGTATAACTTGCTGATATAAAAAAGTAGCCCATATTCTAGCTTAGTTCTAAATTTTACAGTTTAGCTACAAATTTTACTAAGTAGTGTGTAGCAGTGTAACTACAGACTGTTAAAAGCAGGTGTAGCTATCTCAAAACTGTAGATCGACATACGTTTATTTCGAAATGATTGATGCTCCATCTTGCTGAAACCACATTGAAATACCATATCTGATTCAGATTCACACGGACATATTAATATTAAAGAGAATTTATAGAAAATAATTAATTGGAATACCAATCAATTGAGGAGTCATATTACAGTAAAACCTCGATATAACGGACTATTTCGGACAAGGGTATGTCCGTTAAAGCCGAAATTCCGATATACAGAGTGGTCAAAAAGGTCACCACAAAATTAATAATTTTGGTATTCAATGTTTTGTTGGAAAATCCTGAAACACGTCAATTTTGTTTTTTAAAAAGACACTTCCGCCCCCGATTTCTTCTTCTATCGGCTTTTGTTTCTGCGTTATGACATCATCATTTTTAAATAGCAGCCCCATTATCCCCTTCGTATTTTGACAGATCTCCTCACCAATTAAATGGTGATATAAAATAATTGATACTCCACATAACATTTTCTTAAGAAAAATACACAAAGTTCAAACAATTCAGCATTTATTTTTAATGAAAATTATAAAATTATGAAGAAATAACTAACGGAATTTTTCAATTGTCTTTCATTAACCAGTTGGCATTGATCAGCACGTTTATAAACACTTTGTATCGCACGCCCGATAATTTCCGGGCTCATATTTTCTATTTCTAAATAAATCTAACGTCTTAAGTCGTCGAAATTGTTAGGCCTACCAATGTAAACTAGCGATTTCACATTACCCCACAGAAGAACTGTAGCGGCGTTAAGTCAGATGATCGCGCAGGCTACCTAATTGGTCGTCGCCGTTATTTCTTTGGGAGCGCCCAAACAGTAGTAGACCAAACAATTTAGATTATTTAAAACGTCGGATTCGTTTAGATACGGAAAATGTCAGCGCGAATATCATTGGGCGTGCGATAATACCCCGTTGTTTAATAAAGTAGGTGCCAATCAATCGCCAAACATTATTTACAAGCGGACTTGGATTTAAATACAACAGACTATATAAGTTGTAAATATGTTGTATTTATGTCGGCGAAATTACTACAATGTTTTAACAAAATATGGTCTATTCGCTAAAAACAGTTAAACAACAGTGAATTAATAACAAAAATTACCTGTTCATGTAGTTATAATCAAATCTTGGTTGGAAGCATTTTAAAATTAATACGGTGCTAATTTTGACATATGACATACAGACCGGAAATAGAAATCCGTTAAATGGAGGCCCGCAAAATGGAGGGTTTACTATAGTTAAATTACCTCTGAAAATATTTGGCATAAAAAATATATCGTTAACTATACCTATCTGCATATTTAACTGTACAGTAGGTTGTGTCTGTGATTCCAAGTTTCATAGGGGATTCTCTTGTGACCAGAAGCAGTAATTGTGTTGATTAACAAACATATGTATGTAAATCAAATACCGCTTTGTCTTACACAATATTATTATTAATTCACTTTGCATTGTCATTACACCTTTCCGTCATTTCTTCACAAAATTGAAGATGTCTATTCATGATATCATCTAATAATTCATAAACACTGTGGAATTTATCCAGTATATGGTAGTAGCTCAATTACCAGGAGCGCTCGCTTTCCGGACTAAACAACGATTATGGCTTAGGTTCGATTTCCCAGCAATAAATACCACAGTAACAAATAAAAATCTTTTACTGCAACCCTCACACACAACTCCGCAACTCGGCTGGCAACCGTGGGATGTTAATGGTAAAAACCTTCTTTACAATTTCTAATGTTCGGATTCGACGTTAACCAGTAGGTGTCCCGTGCTTGTATCTTAGCTAAGGAGAAGTACGTGACAGAAAAGACACCAGTGCACATCAGTAGGATACAAACTCTGTTAACGTCGTTTTGCTCGTAAAAATCTACGCACAGAACCTCGACTACCCCATTGTCTCGAGCTATTGTACTGGTTAAAAGATTTTCAAAGATTAAGAATGACATCAGGTTGCATAGCGGAGCATTGCGGCCCACGGTATTAGTACTCGAATGGGTTAACCAATATCGTGCAGTTGGTCCCGGTTGTCCTACGAAAATCTTTGACACCGAAACCCATGTAGTGGCATTTCTCTTCTCTGTGTGACGGGTTAGGTTTACCTCCTGCCCGGCATAAGTAGAAAGAGATGTGACGTTCGGCCGCTTCTATTGAACCCTCTATGCGCGACGTTTATTTATCTTTCTGCAAACGCAGCATTAACCCGAGATTTCACACTGTTAAGTGCGGGGAAAGGACAGAAGTCAGGTACCAACTCTCGGCCTGATTGTTACGCTGATTTAAAATTACCGTCGGGCATCCGAATCAGAATTTACCAATAGGTAATTACTTTGGCTTTCTGCGGTACCATTCACGGTACGTCCGAAAAAGGGGAATATTCCGTTTCCCAAAAATTCCAAAAATATCGCTTAAAATACCGATTAGGAAAATTTAGTCGCATGAGGTAATATTGAAAAATCTGCCGAAGGCAAGCGGTTTCGAGAAAAGCAACTACAAAAACTCCACCACTACACGTAGGGACTGACTCAAGCTTTATACCTTCCTGAAGAGCCAATTTTTCATCGAAAAAGGTACATTTTTAAAATATTCGTTAGCTTTAACTGCCCCATTTAGTTTACCGAGGGGGAAACCGCCTGAAACACACGTCGTTCATTGTGAAATCTTTTAGAAGTAGTTTATATTTCGTATGTTTTATTCGAAGAATTTTACCGATATAAGAAAATACTGTATGTACAAGGTCTTTTTGCAGTATCTTTTTTCAGGTGTTATTAGCTTAGATTTAATTGGTTTGGGTTCACCTGTGCGTGACCCATTCTAAGAATATTCATTTTAAACTGTTTTCTTAATAATGTTGATCTTTGTTCGTTACCAAATCATAATCATTTAACCATTTTCCATGTATTTTGTCCACTTCTTTAATTTAATTAAATGCCTTGTTAAACTCAACTCTATCTTATTTTGATCTCTGTTAAAATCAATGTGAATATTCCTGTAAGGACAGCTGAGAGTGATTGTTGGACCCCTTTGTTTACGGGGCTAGTAAAATAAAATTTCTATTAAGAACAATTGCGTGAAAAGGTAAGTTACATCACGCATAACCTTCGGATTGGCTGTTCAAAGTAACGCGGAGCTTGAGCAGCGCCGGATTAAGTGATATTCCCGTTGGCGACCTCACTTATTACGACTTGATCCCAAATTTGATCAGATTTAAGAGCGGTGTATTTTACAAAATGAGCTACGCTAGGGCATGCCGTCGTTTATGTGTCACAATTCCGTTTAAGCCCGTGACAGAGGGCTCACAGAACCTACTCCATTACATGTAATTAACGTTGGTCTATAAACAGAAGGAGAAGAAGCAGAATCTGCAGTTTTTTATGTTCATTTGTAGCTTTTAGTAGACCACTTTCTGACAATCACTTTCGGATTCTTATGAAAAACTTTACTTATAGTTGACTACGCAATTAATCTAATCAAGATATTTTGCACTAAATAACTCACATATGTCAACATGAATTCTATTTTATCAGCATAACTCAATATCATACACAGTTTAGTTCCTGTTCATTACAAACACCAAACACAGAACGTTGCTTTTGGTGGTACAATTTTCCATGCGCTCTTGAACAACACCACCAAGGATAGTTCGATATTTAAACCAACTAATTCAATATGAGAAGGAATAGAGGTCGACATGAGAAAACTAAATATCTCGAAGTACTAAATTTAAATCTATTTATGTGTTCAAATGTATTTTTTTTTAGTTGAAGATACTACGATCATTGAATTTTATTTGCTAATTTTGAAGAACCCAAACAGAACCTTACATGTTGCAGTTTATACGGAAAACAAGTTTTAATACTTGTGTTTTATGTAAAATAAAAAATAGAAGGTGAATCTTATTAATCGCGCTGAAAACTATTTCACCATCATCTACGTATGCAACGATAATAATTGTACGTTACAGTTGCCAATTTACAAAGATATCTTCAGTAACAATTTTTTCATTGGCTTTGTAATTGCCAATTTGTTTAAACACGTTCATGCAGATTTCAAAAGCGCCCGTTATTAAGATTTGCGTTTGATTTGATCGCACTGTATAACAAAATGTAGACAATAATAACAAATTAGTACTTTTGAAACATTAATTAGTAAACTTGATAAAGTGCATGAAAGTACAGGGGTGTCCTAAATTACATTCGCTAGAAAAATATTATAACTGGTACGTACGTATTTCATTTTCACGCCATTATAATTAACCATAAATGCCATAAATTACCAGCTAATTACATAAATGTATCTATTGATCGTGTTTTTGCGGAAGAATTGCCAATTAAAATTGCAAGTAGAAGCACAGAGGTTGCTGGAACGGCGCCAGCTATAATTTATAAAGCTAATACCTTGTCTTTTACACTAGATATCGTCATGAAGTATTCGATACCTTCTGCTAATACTGGGAATGCCTTATCCATTACTGGCTAAAGTTGGCCAAATATATGGCTTTAGTTTTCAGCGTATTTACGACCAAACGGAATCTAGAACGAAATTTAAGCAAAATGATCTACTTTACAACACTGTAGGACCGTTTCATCATCATACCTACAAATTTAAAGCAACTCAATGAACCTTAACATTCGACAAAAAATAATTTCCGTTCGTATTCGTTCAGGATATAGAGCAAATATTTTCAGGAAATTTCAGCAAACACGCACAATAGTAAGTTTATTGTATTATACCTCCGTTTCTAAAGATGAACCCCCGGATTCAGTGGCCGGTTGATTAACGTTTACCGGTAAAGTATAAGATGGCACGATACACCTCGTGTTCCACTTTAAGGCTAATCGTGTAACAAATTCAGACCATCATCAAGAAGACATTGGTATATTTGGGAGCGAAATCTTAAAGGTGTATTATTTACTTTTATTTTTAATTACTGTTAAATTTTAAAGTAGTTTATTTTTGTATTTAAAGCATGTGGTGGGTATGGGTTTTGCGGGTTCAAGTCAAATGACTATTGTATTCTGGTCCAACAGTACCGCCAATGAATTAATCAGAAATAAAAACCATAAGTTAATTCAAGGATTTTCCACCAACTATTCAATGTGTTAATAAATTGTATTATATTCTCTACGTTTATCCCGTAACATTTTCATGGAAAACCAAGACACTATTTATCTTTTTCTTCTTCTGTGTATAAGTCAATAACCTGTTAATTACCTCCAATGGAGTAGATTCTATGAGCCCTCTTTGCACGTATGCCGGACAGGAGGCTAACCTAATCCGTCACACACAGAAGAGAAATGCCATTACATGGTTTACGATTATCAAAGATGTTCGTATGATAACCGAGACCGACGGGTCTACGTACTCTCTGAAGCACGACCGCTTGTATAATATGCGTATGTGTATATATGTATATTGGTCCACTCATCCGAGCACTGGCCAGCGCGGATTGTGCAGGACTACGAATATCGTTTGACCGGCGTCCGCAGTGCTTGGCTATGCAACCGATTTACCGACTATTTATCCATATTCAAGACAATGAAGTCCACGCACTGAACTTAAATTAATGCAAAAGATTATACCAGGTGATTCACGAGAAAGTACAAGCGTACCATACAAAATAGGCAACCCAAAATACATGCGGCTAAATATTGCGATATATAAAATTTTACTGGTTGTATTATTAATAAGTGGTGCCTGTTTAAATAATATATAAACGCGAGTGGGGTTGCACCGTTTGGGGTTGCTCGCATCCTTGTTTTCACCTCCGTCTGTTTTGCCATTCGTTTTCTTGTAGGTCTCTGCTAGTGCTACTCATCAGTGGATGGAAGTAATGCATTACTTGTAATGCATTACAGTAATTCAATTACTTTTTTCGGTAATGAGTAATTGTAATGCATTACTTTTCTTAAATAGTAGTTAGTAATTGTAATTCATTACAATTTGATAGTAATTTGTAATGTATTTTCAATTACTTTTGACAATTACTTTTCAAATGTGTCTTGAAACGAAAAAACTTTCTTGTATTTGTTAAAATTCCGCCTGACGAAGTATCTATAATCCGGACCAACGCAGGTAAAAACGAGTTATTGTCACTGCTTTTGGCGTTGCGTGAACAATTCAAGTGTAGGGCAAAACCCAACATTAGAATGCACAACAAGAATTTTCTTAGAACACGGGGGGAGGAACTAACTACCTTTTCAAAGAGTTTTTTTCTCATACTATGTATGACAAAGTAAAAAAGTAATGTGAAAAGTAATTAGTAATTGTAATGCTTTACTTTTCTGGAAAGTAATGAGTAATTGTAATGAATTACTATTTCCCAGCAGTAATGAGTAATTGTAATGAATTACTATTTAAAAGTAATTGTCCGATCTCTGCTACTCATGGCTTGTCGAATATCATCATTCCATGACAGTTTTGGTCTTCCTCTTCTTCTCCTTTGTGAGGGATTCCAATGCTATACAATGCAGGTCATCTTTCTGCATCCGTCCTTCTCATATCGCCGTACCAGTTTAATTGTTTATTTTCAATCGCATCGGTTATATCTATATTTATTTGCATTTCGTTTCGAATATCTTCATTTCTAAGTCTATCCATTCTTGTCACACCACAGCTACGTCGCCAGAATTCCATTTCCATCGCCTTTAACTTTTCTTTCTGTTTCTTTCGCTTACTTCCCACACCTCTGCGCCATAAGTTGCTATACTTTCCACTACTGTCGTATATAGTTTCTTTTTCACGTTTTTATTTGTATTTTTGCTCCATATTATCGGGTGTAACTGTCGAATTGCTATTCTACATTTCCCATCCTGTGTTTAATTTCCTCCTCGCTAATACTCGATATTATAGCCCCTAAATACTTGTAGCTTTGACAGCACTTTACCACAGTTCCATTTTCCATCACCAAATCTCTGCCTCTTCCTCATACCACCATATATTCAGTTTTCTTGTAGTTCATTGTAGACCCCATTTCGTATAATCCTCATCAAGTTTTCTTAACATATATGAAGCGTCGTCTTTGTCTTCTGCAAATATGACCTGGTCGTCCACAAAAAACAAGAAGCAGAAGAAGGTGCCTGTTTGATATACTTAATAGTTTGTTGTAGCCACTATTGTTACTAAAACGTGCTTCATAGCTGGTTGAACAGTGCGTTCTTCACGAAGTTAGCGTCAAAGTGCCGACCTCGGCGGTCTAGTGGTCGAATTCGTCCGAGGTCAGCGAAATTTTTCTTGCGGGGATAAACATGGAAGTTTTCCTTCTGTCGGACAAGCCGTAGATCCCCTACCACTGCAATGTGTGACACGATAAAAATCACTACTAGGGTTGTAACTACCTCAGATAGACAAAATTTATAGTTAAGGTATACAATGGTCTATACATGGCCTGAGTGCAAAGAGATGCTTGGAAAACCGCGTCTTAGATCTCTCCCAACCAAAAACTAACTAACTAACTAGCGTCAAGGTCCATTTGGTCTTGAATAATAAACTGACAGAAAAATTCTCCTTCTGTCGGATAAGAAATAGCTAAGAAATAAACTATAATCGTAGAGTTTCTGCCTGGACTACCAAAGTTTCCTAGGGCATGCTCTGATGGCTCATTTTTTCCAATTTTGACGTTGAGGCCTCCGCACAGAATGGTAAAGTATGTCGGGTTTTGTTCATATGCTTTGGTCTACGTCATCTTTGTATTCCGAAGTCGGTGCATAGACCTGAATAATTTTTACTTTATATCTGCTGTTACGTCTTAGGATTAGACATGCTACTCGTGTAAATATTTTCTCTATGGTAACAACAAATTCAGCTGACTTCTTATTTATTAGGAAACCTACTCCACCAATTGATTTATGTTCTTCTCCCGCATGATAAAATAAATATCCAGATTTTAACGTTTGCAGTTGTTCGCCACGTCTGCTGGTCTCACTAATTCCGACTATATCCCATGAGACGTTTTCTAGTTCTTCCTCTATTTCAATCAATTTTTCTTCCGATAGTAGCGTTCTTGCATTATAGGTAGCAACTTTTGGTTTTATCTTTTTTTGCAAATATCATTCTTCTAGTCGAATTTAAGTTTGTGCTCCCCCCTCCCCCAGAATTCTTGGGACAGACTAACAAATTAGTGTGAGATTTTGAATTTTGAATCCTACTCACCTGGGGTATTACAGTTTTAAAGCTTGACATCTTGGCATTCTCAACATCTTCCTTAACTTACTTCTTACATATTCAAAGGTATTCATTAAAATACTTATATACGCCTTTTTGTGTCTTACAAAAGAGAGTTCTTTAACTTATGTACTATTAAAATAATGTATTAAATTTGATGCTTAAAATGACAGCATTAATTTTATAGAATTTCTTTAATTGACCTGTAGTTTTCGTCAGTGAATTTCGCATTCCGGAGATACTTCCTAGATTCACACAAATTCGATGGAAAGGGTGGCTACATAATCGATTAATTGCGACCTATGCTCTGTTGACGTTTACTAACGACATAGTCGCAGAATTTACGCAGCATAAGAAGGAACGTTATAAATGCCACATGTGTGTCTTCGTATGGCCAAAAAGGCTTAAGGAGCTGCTGAAAATGTGCAGGTAAGTGGGACAATTTATAACTTTTTCCAAAAAGTATAATCAGTCCTATTAGCTGCTCACTTCGTTTTCTTCTCTAAAGACAACGGTTGTCAAGAAGTAGAGTCATCACGAATTTGCGATATGCGATTTGTGGATAATGAGTAAATCCTTTCGTGAAAATCTTACCTTATCAATGCGATTTATGATGTACAAAACCTGGTCGCAAGTTTCACTTTCGAGGAACCCATTCGCAAAAAAATTTGTTCTGCAGGTTGTAGTACTTGCACAAATTGAACATGGTATGGGTGTATTTCATCTTTCGTAAGATTCGCAAGAGGCAGCCAGAATTTAGAGATCATTGTGTAAGCCTTCTTCCTGGGAGATCAAGTTTTGAAGGCCTAGCAATGGAAAATTTTCTTTTTAACGGCTGATTTGTTCGAGCAGTTTTTTAATAAATCGTAGTGATTCAGAAGGTTACCTTATTTTATTGGTATAGATACACTTTACAACAGCAAGTGATTTATATTCTTAGATACCTACTCAGCTAGATTGTAAATACCATGATGCTATGAATCTATACTCTTTAAATACTTGTTTCCAGATACTTAACTTAATACCGTTGTGGTAGGTGGAAAAAGGCCTACAATTTAGCTCAGAGAAGTAGGGTAGGTTCATGGAAACCGCTTACAGGAGGAAATCTTCCTAGTTGTGTACAGGGTATGTTGAAAATTAACGGGCGCCACCTTCCAAATCACAGCTAATTGCAGGTTCTCGTGGAAGGTCGAGAAGACAGCAGCTTACGGGAATCGAACTCACCTTTATTGTGCATCCCTCTTGTTTATAAAGCTTACAAAGTTCATGCACACACAAATACAAAATATACGACAATAAAAGATGTAATAAATTTCAAAACACATATATTTAACCTTTTGAGAATAAATGCCGATACAAAAAAAAATGACAGCAAATGGTGATATTATAGTTAACTACTACAAACGGTTAAATTGAACGTTCAAAAGGAGGAACCCGCCGCCCCTGGCTTATGGGATTTAAAATCTTCGCCAGTGGCGTCTGAGTTTACAAGAATAATACAATATATAATTACTTTTTACAATTAACAGTAAACAAAAATGACAAACGACGACTGAAGATAGCTCTTTGTCGCATAGAAAAAAGGTTCAATCCCTTGAATTTTGAAAGTTAAACGCGTGAAAGGGTTTTTTCACAACACAAAAACTTGGCTTTCGGTGAATGGGGTAGAGAGAGGCAGGCACAGCCTGGGGTGTTTTCTGGTCCGAAAAAAAAAGGTAGACGATTTCGAGACGAAACTTTCGCTGCACAACGTTCCTAGTTCGTCGCAGCAACGTCACATGTGCAGGAACTACAAATGGGCTGGATGCTAATCCGCCAAAGGCGATCGGCAAATTCGCAATGAATTGCCTTTCTAGGGTTAAAATTCCAGTGTGTTTCTTTAAATCCGACACAGCGATACGAAACTACACGCGATGGATACCCATAAAAAATCCAAGCCGCCCCTGCAGTACTGGATTTATTAACGGCCCCCGCAGATGGAATTGGTAGACCGGAGTCGGGCGAAGGTGGAAGGCCGACTGACTAACTAAATTCAGCGCGAAGCTGCATTGCCCCAAAAGATTACACTACATTGCGAAATATGGTGAAATAATACTGGAACGATTTGACACGTAAATTCGCAAAACATTAATCGGTAATTTCAGATTACAAAGGGAACTTTTCAAAGGCTTTGCGAAATTGGCCTCCTATGACTCAATCTTAAAAGAAAAGAAAATAGCGATCGACTTAAAAATGGCAATTAAAATAGAATTTTGATTACTATGAAGCGGCAATTAAAATATGACTTTAATTCAGATGAAGTGGCAAAATCAAATGAACATAACATATTGTCACTACTTTGGTTCTTTTGATACCTGGATGCTTCTGTACTACTACTACTTTGGTACTTTCGATATTGTCATTGATTTGATACTTTCGATATCTGCATATTTCCAATACTTTGGTATTTTGGATAGCTCGATATTTTCGATACTATCGGTAGTTTTAATATTTCTGATACTTTGATCTTTTCGGTGCTTTGATCCTTCTGATATCTCGATACTCCAATATTCCATACTATAGTCCGTCTCAGAGTTTTACCTAGCTAGCGGATTAGCGCAGGTAAATTTCTTGACATTCAAGTACTGGTTCTATTACACTCAGACCTATTAGTCATAGCGTATTTCAACATATAGCGTAAACTAGATGGGCAACTGTTAGGGTGTCTGGTATACACCAAAACCTTTTGGATCGTGTTTTATTTGGAAACTCACTTAAGATAGAATTTTAGCAGAAATATTGGTTTTTGTTTTGTGTCGAGGAAATCGTTGGTGGATGACTCATATAAACCGAACAAACAATTTTAAGCTAAGCAGAAGTATTTTAAGTTGAATGTTAATATAAGTAAGATAATATATTTAATTTTATCTTGGTAGTAGGTACAACTTTAGCAGCTAAAGTTCTGTTTGCTAGTTTAGATGATTGTGTGAATAATTCTATAGTCAGTTGGCTATATGTTGAAAATGAAGAAACTAAGTACGACGTTGGGCAGCATGTATTTTAAGTAAAATCTGCCAGATCATCATCAGATGTTAAAGTTCGTACAGTTTTGCGTTAATTCGCTAGCTAGGCAAACCTCTGAGACGGACTATATGGTACTTACGTGATATTTCGATACTAATGTGGTACGGGTATGCGGTATTAGGGCCTCAAGTTAATATATCTTACAGTGAATTGTAATCGTGGTTTCACATTTTTAAAATGATTTTAACAAACGCTCATTTTAAAGAACTCTACTTAATTTACAGAGACATTCAGAAGTATCGTACTAAAAAATTGAGATGTAAGGGTTGTATATTCGAATATAGAATAATCTCTTGATTCTTTAATTTTGCCTTGATGGTGGATGGATATTAGATGTATCGCAGTAATGAATGGTTTTGTAGTTTGATAGTGTTTTAGTTTTTTTTTTTGTTTTTGACACTGCAACTATAAGCTATAACCGGTTTACAAAAATCATGGAAGTTTGGTTTGAAGCGAATTCAAAATCTGCCCTTTGATGCTGCTGACTGCTTTGAGAGCAACATCTGGTATAAACGAGTTTACTGGCGTGATTGTGAACAGTTTATTTCAGTGGGAATTTTCTGATAATTATCAGCAGTTTGATATTGTGGGTGCTTTGATCCTTTTGATACTTGGATACCTCGGATTTTTCGATATTTTCGACACCTACCTGGATACTTTCGACACTGCGATAGTTTGATATTTTCAATTCCTTGATACTTTCGATATTTTCGATACGATGCTTTTCATTTCTCGATATTTTTGATACTCTAATATGTTCGCTATTTCGATACTTGCTTGCTTGCTTGCTTGCTTTGAAAGAGCGAGATCTAGGACGCGGTTTTCCAAGCATCTCTATGCACTTAGGCCACATTTGGCCCATTGTACACCCTAACTAATAATTTTGCCTATCTGGGGTAATTCCAACCTCAGTAGTGATTTTTAACGTGTCACACATCGTAGTGGCACGGGACCTACGGCTTTACTTCTTATCCGACAGAAGGCGCATTTTCAGATATTTCGATACTTACATGATATATTGATGCTAACCAGGTGTCGGCATGCGATATCCACACCTTAAGAAACTTCATTGTATACTGTATTATAGTTGTGGTGTGATATATTTAAATGACGATTTAACAGTTGCTCAATTATATTTGCAAATATGAAAGGATAGCATCATTATACTGAATAATCTAGTTGTAAGAGCATCTTCCAATATGGAATCATTTCTTGGTACTTCAAACATTGATGCGTAGAGTGGAAGGATATTAGATGTACCGCATAAATAGTAATTTGATTGAAAGGTTTTTTCGTTTTTTAAACTGAAACTGTAAGCTGGTTAGCTATACACGGATTACAAAAAAAAATGGAAGTTTGGTTTGAAGCGAATTCAAAAACCGCCCTTTGATGTTGCTGGCTGCTTTCAGAGCAACATCTGCTATAGACGAGTTTACTGGCACGATTGTGAACAGTTTATTTCAGTGGGAATTCTCTGAAGCGGCACTTTATTAATTTCGCACAAAACAAACTGAAAGCTCGATAATACGAAACTTTACCAAGGGAACATTTTCCACATAATTAACTAATGTAAAGTTGAATTTCTAGAATTCATTGACGTTCGGGTATTTTGAAAACATTTCTATCAGAAAATTCGGTAAGTAGTAACCAGCAAAATTTATTGTTTTATGTAGGCATGTTTTACTTTAATCAATGCAAAACGGCTATTCACTGCAAAACATCGAAATGCTTTTAGAAGTTATTAGCCCTCCAGGGAAATCCTTTTTAGTATTTAACTGGAAATATAATTCAACATTGGTGTATTTATGTCTTCATTAGATTATTATAAACATCTCTGCCGAAGAATGTTGTTTGCAAAAGAAAGGAGAGAATCTTTTTAACTAAAATCTAGAAATAATAATACATTTTATAGTGTTTCATGATTAAATCTTTATTCGCGCCCATCGGGTTTGTGCCAGGAGCTATTATTAGTTAACAAATTGCATTTGCTCCAAGGTTTATTAAGTTAACTATTTACAACAAGATTCAACTCTATCAGACTTTAACGAAATTGCTCGCCACTACGACCATCTTCCCCAGGTCGTAAATTCCTTGAACAAGTATAAAATATTAACAAAACTACATAAGTGGACCAGTTTTAGAGCAATGCAATAACAAGAGACACCAGAAGACCATCTAATTTGATGTACTGGTTTAAATATTCTATTTACAACTTGTTTTTATTAAAATTTGCGTTGGGAGGGTTAATGATACTTTAATTTGCTGTTGGCTTCAAGTTTACGTCGTTCAAATGTCAACTTAACGCTACTTTCTTTGAATAATACGAAAATATAGCTTAAAACGTGATTCGGTGTATACAGAGAAAAATAATGTTTGTACTAAGTGTATACAATTCAATTTCAAAATTAAGATATTGGCTGACTCATAAAAAATAGCAGTTATTGGGGCTTTTTACTGTTACAGACTTCCGCATACAATCGGTATCTTGTTTCTTATCATATTAATATAGTATGATCAACAAATTTTCAGTTAAGGTTAATTGTGAAAAATAAATTGAGTATCTTTATTTAAAGTATGTTCTTTATAACATTTACTGCAAGTATTTAATAGTTATCAAAGTATGAATCGGTTGCTACAGGACCTGCATACTTAGTACATAGTAAAAATAAGAATTTTAATTGCTTGACAAACTTGGACAGATTATTTACAAGCTATGTCAAGAAGTTTAATAATTAGCGGTATATAAGTTATCTGTCTACTTATTACTACATCGGATTTTTTACCGTACTTAAAAAATATCAGCATGTAATTTAAGTAAACAAGTTGGGAAAACTTTGGAAGGTTATATTAAAAAATGTACTTTTCGTATCAGTAAAACATGTTTTTCGACGGCACTAAGGCTGATAATGTAGAAGAATACATAAAGACGTAAAAGTTAGGTTAGATGTGCGCAACTGAATAGCTGTGAAAGGTTTGGAAAGAAAACGCATTAGAATTAGGAAATATATTGCTATGTATTTTGTTTATAAATAATTATTAATAATTATAATTGATGAAATTGATTTTTTTTATAAAATAAATTTTTAAGTTGGGCGCCAATCTGATTTCTTTCTCAGATAAAATTAACATAAATTATTTCTTTTTGCATCTAACTAGACTCTTAAAACTCAAGGTAAGCTGAAACGTGGCTCCACTAGTTTAGATAGCTATTTATGCAGCAAATATAACA
>JABXWE010034320.1:0-17376 GCA_014611495.1 Limonius californicus
GGATCACATGTTCTGAAATGCTCTATAAGAAATACAAAGTGATTTTTTAAAAAGTCAATTGCAGCAAGCCTAGAAAAAAAGCTATTCCGTCTGCAGTCAGCTGTAATGAGCTTTGAATGACATTTACCTGTATGTCAAACTGTGTGACAGTTCAGGTAGTTAAAAATTTTGGCCCAACAAAATGTGAAAATGAACAAGTATTTAGTTGCAACTGATTTGTAATTTATTAGGGTAAGTAAATTACAGGTGTTTCGTCAAGATTTCTTTCACAGCAAGTGTTCGAAATGTCCACCCCCTTCTAAAGCTTAATATAGACGGGACAATCCATAGGCTACTACAATTGACTTTTTAAAAAATGACTTTGTACTAGGATGCAAGAGACGGTATAGTTGTGCCAGCCAATCAAGTAATGCACGTCCTAGATCTCGCTCTTTCAAGCCATCAGCCATCAGCCAATGCACGTCATAGATCACATGATCAATAAGCAGCAGTGCGGGATCATAAAATAAAAAAAATCCAGAACGTAATTAATCATTGCAGGTTATTCTTTTACTTTTTTATATATTTACTTTTTAAATTTAGTAGACAACAGTAGGTTACCACAAAGCCCATGCTTTTTTTTAAATAATTAACAAATTAAATTATACAAATCTATTATATTTTATAGCAGAACTATTGTTATGTGTCGTTACACTGGTATTAAATCCAACATGTTTATACTTTGCTGTCAGAAAGTTGTCAAAAGTTATTGCAGCTGTCATTGAAGGTTGGTTGTTCGTAGTTTTCTCCTTATAAATAATTTGTTTATTTACTGCTACAAAAAGAGTTCTAATTAGAACTAACCTACATTGTATTTTTGTACATGTTTACAAAATGCCGAAACCTTTAAGCAGACAGTCGGAAGAACTTGTCGCAAGTTTGATAACCTATTTCGAACGCGAACGAAATAATAATGGTCCACTTCTACCTTTAAATGCCGTCAGAGAGGTAATATTAACTTCTACAACTAGAGTATGTTTTTATTTTAATAATTTTTAGCTGCTGTGGTTTCTACTTGCTTTATATTAAATTAAAATGGAAATATTTGAGGTTACGTCCGTGTGTTTATTGTTCCACTTTAAACTGTTTCGATATAAATATACACATGCAAGGTTGTGACGTCATAAAATTTATATATGACGTGCATTACCTGATTGGCTGGCACAACTATATATTGAAATTCATATACCACCAATCATTTATATTGCTTTACTAACCTCACAATATCATATATATCAGCACTTCTGCCCTGACGCAATCTCAGCAACCAAGCGCCAGGATTGGCCTTCAGTTGGAAATAGCCCAAGTTAGCCATCACGATGGTATCTACTACAACTGGTTGTTTTTCTGTACCAAGAGTAATCTGCAATCCTCTTGGTGGACTTCCCGTCGTGGCTTCAAAGCAATGTCCTTCCACCAAAAGGTATTCAAGCTCATACTCACTAAAACTCACTGTTAGTCACACATTTTCCCCTTATGGTTACAGGTTTACCTATGAACAACACTTTCTACATTTTCAAGTCGAATATTATCCAGATCATACACAGATCTAACTACCTCTACCAACCAGTTTTCTGGGACATGGATGTTTTGGGTCAAAAGTGGGGCAGTTGGCATGTTAGTGAACTTTGCTATAGGACCTACAGCTTGCTGGCCATCTTCTCCAAATTGAATCTCCGGTTCCAAAACATACCGATAGAAGCTAAAACCAAAACAGAGTAGAACCATCTCTAAATGGAATAAATTAAGCATGTAACCTTTTAAGTGGCATATCACTGTTCTTTTCCACGCTATTAAGGAACACACGAATATTACAGTTTAAGACTTCCTGGAATATTTGCAAAATAGGGCCCAATTTCTGAGCACCTCTAGAAACGGGGTCCACGATGGCAGATATTTGAAAGATTGGTTTTTCTGGATCGGCCGCTGGTAGTTTCAAAACAGAATGTTCATCTCCATGGAAGGTTATATCAAATCTTGTTCGAGTTTGTGGACGGGACACCAGCAATGATACAACACGGAGCAGAGCATTGCTTGAGATTTCTGAAAGTTTTGATTAGGACAATTTATTTATTTTAAGTAAAAAATAGAGAACAAGGAGTACAATTGGTGCTTAACGGAGGCTATAAAATAACTTAATAGCAACTACTGATAAATTTAAATAAAAAATTCTTTGTTGTGTTGTCTCTGTGTAATATTACCTTCGTCGTCCTCATTTTTTGCTAAAGCTGTCTTAATTTTTTCTCCATAGGATGCAAAACTAAATCTTTCCAATAAAGAAAAATCTTCTAAAGTAAACTCTTCTTTATTCTCAAAAGGTCCGAGCACTCTTCCATTAGCCACAACTCCTCTCTCTCCAGCCTTAAAATTTAACACTCTCTGGGCATACACTCTCAACATCTTCAGAGATAATTCTTGTGCTTCCACATGAGGTACAATTTCTGGCTGTAAAACAAATTATTCCAATAAAACGACACTAGGTCATTAGCCAGTTTTTTCTTACAACAATGTCAATTTTTCCAGATTCTATTGCTTCAGTGTCTCTCAACAGAGACAACACGTAACTTATTGCTTTTTCAGGCGGCAATTCCTGCAAAGCTGCCAACACAACTTTGTTTAATAAAGTATCTTTATCACCATTTACATTAGGGAGGAAACTTACTCGAACATCACCATTTGTTTTCTGTAAAAAAATCAACTGTTATTGAAAAACTGTAGGAGAATACCAAAGATTAATTTCATTTTATATTCTTGGACGCTGTTATTATTATACAAATAGTATTTTTCAATACTAATTAAGGATTGTTAAACAAAGTTTACAGTAAGTACAGTGTTTCCAATTAATTGAAAACAGTAATAATTGTTTGTAAATTTAAGGTTATGTATTCCATTGAACACAACAAGTTTATTATTGAATCTTATTTCCGCAACGGCCAACGCAATGAAAATGATGGTGAATGGAAATATTCAGTACATTAGTGTGTAGATGAATTCGTTAATCGTTTCCCCGACATCGACTTTGATTACGATAATCTGAGCAGGCATGTAAAGCGCATCGTACATCGTTTCCAAAGAACGGGTAGTGTTGATACACAAAAATCTCCTGGAAGACCAACCCTTTTAACTAAGGACACATTAGAGGATATACAGACACGTATCGAACGCAGCCCTAAGAAACCATTACGACAGTTAGCGCAACAAACAGGTGTTTATTTTGTAAACTGTAAATTTTTGCATATAAAATTTATTATAATTTGTAATTGCAGGGTTAAGCTATGGAACGTGTCAAAAGGCAGTAAGACGAAAACTGCATTTACACCCATATAAAATTTCAGTAATGCAACAATTACTTCGTCCCGATTATGAAAAACGTGTGCAGTTCTGCAATTGATTTAACCAAAATTTAAATAACGATGAAATGCTGGATTCGAGTTTCTTTTCAGACGAAGCCTGGTTCCATCTCACCGGTTATGTAAATAAACAAAATTACAGGATGTGGTCTGCAGAGGCCCCTGGAGAATTTTTACAAACTCCACTGCATCCGATAAAGATTGGCGTGTGGATTGCCATCTCCAGAAGACGCATAATTGGTCCCATTTTTTTTAAGATACAGTAACAGCTGACCGCTACATCAGAATTCTAAACACGTTTATAAATCAGCTTCACGATGATGAATTACGTCAGAGATATTTTCAGCGGGATAATGCACCTGCACATACAGCCCTTCGAACAAATCAATATATACAACAATTTTATGACGATCGTATCATTGCATTTCCCCCGCGGTCACCCGATTTGACACCCCTGGATTATTTTCTTTTTGGGCATTTAAAGAACACGATATATCAGACCCCCATGCACACACTTGAGCAACTGAAGGATGCTTATGTCATTGTCAACCAATTGAATGTCTTCTATTTCGAAATTTGAACCAATACGAGTTGATTATACCGGTAATTTCCCTAGGGGTATTACCAGTATAATACCAGCCTAATTGGTGGATAAATTCAAAATAGAGACTTATTATTGGTTAATAGAAAATGAGGGAAATTATCACATAAATACTTCCTTACCAAATGTTCCAAAGCAGCAAGCAATAACTCCCTCGCCTTCAGACAATTTAAATCTCCAATAATCCAATATGTCATAGTATAATACGTTAGTCCTTTTCGGGGATTAATAAAGTATTTTAAATTTTCAATGGCAGTAGCAGTCATTTCTCTACTAGACAATTTCAACAAGCTTTTAATATCCAGCAAAGTGGCAGCTTTTCCAGACATATCCAAATAGTTGCTTCCATCTTTATTCAAAATCCTCTGATTCAGTCTAGGCATTACATTAGGTTGGCCCATAATGAAATCAACGACATCATCCCTATCAGTAAGTTTTCCACGGAAAATAGCTTTCTGCAAAATTGGAGTCTGGGTCATTACTTCTTGCAATACGCTTTCCTCAAAGTCGTCCATGTTTAACTGAGAACTCTGTAAGGGAATGCCATTCAGTAAAGCTTGAGGTGTAATATGCAAGCCTGATCTTTGAATGAAATCTTCCGAGAGTTGCCGTCCAAAATCAAAAACTGAGTCCTCTCCCAGTACTTCTGAATAGTCTGCACTGTACTTTTTCTTGAGTTGAGCTTTGATGTCTTCAACAGTTACTTCTCGCTCTTTTGTGGCACTAAGGGTCTGATAGAAACATTAAATTAGCAAGTTATAATTGTAAAAATAATAAACTTACCGAAGTAAGGAAACTTAATGCGGAAATGGGATTGTGCTTCTGGGTAACATAATTGAAGGCACACAGCATTCCCACTCCAGGATCTTCAAGGCCAGTAAGACTGACAGTGGAATTAACAGCCAGCACTAATCCCACCCTTAGCGGGGCAGAATGAATAACTAATGACTCTACCAGCTTCAATATTCCTTTTACATCCGTATTTATGGGATTGATTATCAGCACCTACATACATAAAACATATAAGTATTATTTTATTAAAATTATTTATTTTAAATTCTATAAATGCGTAACATATCTAAAGCACAAAGACATCCATAAGGGAACGTGGATAAGTCCCGACGGCAGAACGACAAACCAAATTGACCATGTGCTCATCGAGGAAAGGCAAGCTGACTGTGTGGATGACGTTAAGAGCTGCAGAGGAGCTGACATAGGATCGGACCACTTCCTAATTCGTATTAAATTTACATTGCAACTACCAAAAACAGAAGGAAAGAAGACAGCAAAAGCAGAACAGAAAAGATGGGACAGGGAGGCGCTAAAAGATGAAGAACGAAGAGTACAACTTAGCCAAGAAATGGACAAGCAGGTGAGCGGCAACAAAGAATCCACAGAAATAGAAGCGGACTGGCAAATAGTAAGAGGCAATAACACGGACCGCTAACAAAAATCTGAAGCAAACTGCGAAAGAGAAAAGAATAGGATGATTCTATAAAGAATGTGAGGAAATTCTGGAAAGAAAAAACGCTAGAACAAAGATGCTAGTGAATGAGACACCCGAATATCAAGAAAAATACAAGGAAGTAAGAAGAAGAGCCAAACAAATGTGTAGAAATAAGAAACGAGAATACCAAATGAAAATGCTGGAAGAGATTGAAGAAGCAAATAACAGGCAGCACACAAGAACCTTCTATAAAAGCATCGGATTAGTGAAGAAAGGGTACCAAACAAAGATAGCGCTGTGCCGAGATCAAGAAGGGAATATAATGGGAGATGAAAGTAAGGTAGTGCAAAGGTGGCACCAATACTATGAACACTTACTTACAGGCACGGAACAAGAGCAAACAAAAAATGAACAAGAAGGTGTCCCACAGAATGAGGAAAAGTGCCCACCACCAACGGAGGGGGAAATCGAAGGGGTCATAAAAAGAATGAAGAACAACAAGAGTAGCGGCAGCGACAGTATCTGTGCGGAGTTAATAAAATACGGGGGAAACAAGTTAACAAGAAGAATTTTAAAACTGATAGAGAAAATATGGACAAGCAAAAGTATGCCGGCCGAATGGTATGAAGCTATAATAAGTCCAATCTACAAGAAGGGGGACCGTTTGGCTTGTGAAAATTACAGACCTGTTTCAATTTTGAACATAACTTATAAAATACTAGCAACACTAATAAACAAACGACTTAAGGACAAAGCGGAAGAAGAAATAGGCGAGTACCAGTGCGGATTCCGGAACAACAGATCAGTGGCAGACCAAATTCACACGATACGACAGGCGCAAGAAAAATGTATGAAAAAGGGGATTGCACAATAATTTGCACTACACATACTATTCATCGATTTTAAACAGGCTTATGATTGTGTAAGTAGAACTAAGATGCTACAAGCGCTGAAAGAATTAAATCTCCCCGAAGAATTAATTGAACTAATAAAAATGACATTATCTGAAAAATTTACAACAAAAAATGGACTGAGACCAGGAGATCCAATCTCTGCAACGCTGTTTAACCTAGTCTTGGAGGTAATAATAAGGAAAAGCGGTATCAAACGAAACAGCAATATACTCAGGAATGCTTATCAGTTGGTGGCGTATGCAGATGATGTAGCGATTGTGACTCGGGTCCAAGAAGAGCTAAAATCTTTAGTTAAAAAATTACAGTTAGAAGCAGCAAAATACGGGTTAACAATAAATGAAAGTAAAACTAAATACTTAGTAAGTGGGGTGTGTAATCGGCAGGAAAGCAAGCAGCTAAAAATTAAAAGTGACGCCAACAGTAAAAGTTTTACCTTTGAACGAGTAGAATCGGTGACATATCTAGGAACAGAAGTAGCAGGTGATGGGGACCTAACGAATGAAATAGAAAGAAGAATAACCAGTGGCTTAAAGAGTGCGGGAGCCCGAAGTAAAGTGCTAAGGTCAAAAAATATTTCCCGCGCAACCAAAGCGAAAGTGTACAAAACGATTATAAGGCCTGTAGTGACTTTCGGGGGGGAACCTGGGCGTTAAGGCAAAAAGGCAAATCAAAGTTGTATGTGTTTGAAAGGAAGATACTAAGGCGGATGTACGGAGGAATAAAAGAAGACGGGCTCTGGAGAAGAAGAACTAACAAAGAACTATACGAAAAATACAATGAACCTGAAATAGTAAACGTAACAAAACAAAAGCGCGTGAATTGGCTGGGGCATATAATAAGAATGGAAGAAGCAAGAATACCTAGACAACTACTGTACCAAGAGGCGGAGGGGGCAAATAGAAGGGGAAGACCGAAAAGGCAATGGTTAAAGTTCATTGAAGAAGACCTGAAGGAGATGAAAGCGAATAACTGGGAAGGCAAAGCGAAGGACGGAAAAAAATGGAAAGAAATTTCCCAAAAAGCCCTGGGCCTTAAAGGCCTGTCGTGCTGATTATTATTATTATTATAAATGCATAACCCTATACGTGGAATCTTTATATGTGCCATACTCACAACCTGTGATTAACGTTATGAAATGGTTATTCACTTCATAAATTGAATTTTATGAACCTGAAAAAAGCTAATCTAACCTATCCTAAACGCAATATAACCTAATCTCAAGCTAACCTAACCTAATCTCAAGCTAACCTAAACTAATCTAAGTTAACCTAAACTAACCTAATCTAATTTAATCTAACCTAAACTAATATAACCTAAATTAATCTAACCTAAATGTAATATACTCTAAACTATCCTTAATCTAATTAATCCTAACCTTCTTTTAACAATCCTTAGTCCACCCTAACCCAATCCAATCTAATCTACCACATTCTAAAGTAATGTAATCTAACCTAACCTTAATTTTAATCTAATCTAACCTAAACTAATCTAACCTAACCTGAACTAACCTAATCTAATCTAATCTAACCTAAACTAATCTAATCTAACCTATCCTAAATTAATGTAACTTAATCTTATCTAACCTAAACTCAATCTAAACTAACCTAAACCGAATACAATCTAAACTATCCTTAATATAATTAATCCTAACCTTCTCTTAACAATCCTTAATCCAACCTAACCCAACCCAATTTAATCTACTGCATTCTAAAGTAATGTAATCTAACTTAACCTTAATTTTAATCTAATCTAACCTAACTTTAATCTCCCTCAATCTAACTAAACCTTCATCAAATCTAACCAAAGCTGAATCTAATTGAGCATTCCATACGACATCAACACAGCCATTTAAAAATGGCTACTGGAGGGCATACAAAATATAGTTATAGTCGGGACCACTTTGGGAAGGCAGTTCTTGCCGAAGGCATTTTCGTACGGTGTAAGTTAAAATCCATCCAAACGGAAACCTGCAGTTCTCAACAAGTTAATAACTGAAACGTTCTAATTATTTAAAATATTCAATTGCCTTGGGCGACCTTATGAAAAGCATTTCTAGCTACATTAGGACATAAATACAAAGAAATTTGAAGTTTACGATAGTATTAAATATCAATTATTAATCAATTACTTTCTATAGTCATTTAACATCTAAAGTCGTTAAGAGTAGGTAGGTAATTAGTTTTGTTGAATGTAATGCATTAACATTAAATAGTTTTAAATGTATTCACATATCCTATAAGGAAGTCAATTTTAAACACCATTATCAGTTCATTTGTAAAGTGTCACCAAAGAGGCCGAATTTTTGAATTTACCTCAAGTGAGTTTTACTGCTATGGCATGTGTTGATAAAAAACGTTTTGTTTTGAATTCTCAATCGCAAAACTTAGTGTTAAAACTGTTAAGTTACTTTGAAGCAGAAATGCAAAAAGGGGAAACTTTGCTGCCGCTAAGTGCCATGAGAGAAAGAGTTGCCGAATCGCTAGGTATAGGACTACGTACAGTTGATCGAATTGCCAAAAAAGATAAGGAAAATCTTCCAACCGTTGGTAAATGTATTAAACGTTCAAAACCAAAAACGGAAGGTTTACCAGAAGGACAGAAGATGGCTGTCTGGGATACTATATGTACGATATGTATCGCCAGAAAAAACCAGTGACATTGTACACCCTCATGGATGAATTAAAACAAAAAGAAATTGCGCATATCGAAAGTAGAGCGACCTTGTCCAAACTTTTAAAAACTATCGGTTTTAAGTACAAGAAAGACTGTAATTGTAGATATTTATGTGAGCAAACCAGAATTGTGCAGCAGCGTGTGGAGTTTTTAAAAAAATATAAACAAAATGCTGTGGGTTTAAAAAGACAATTAGTGTTCTTGGATGAAACGTGGATTTTTTCCAAAGTGGAAAATCGTACAACCTGGCAGGATGAAAATGTTAAAAGTGTAAGAAAACCTAGTGGATCAGATGGAAAAAGATTCATTGTTTTACATGCACGGTCAAATAATGGCTTTATACAAGAAGCTAGCTTAGTTTTTGCCTCTACATCAAAAAACTCTGATTATCATGATAACATGAATAGCGAACTTTTCGAAAAATGCACATCAGAGAAACTTGTCCCAAATTTAACTGAACCTTCTTTGATAATAATGGACAACGCATCATATCACAGTCGAGTTATCGAAAGACACCCAACGTCGAACTGGAAAAAATATGAAATTCAAAAATGGCTTGCTGAACATGAAATAGAGTACTCCCAACCCAACTAAACATTGAGCTATTAATCTAACAAAAACAGTTGAAATTAATAAAAAATACGTGGTTGATGAGATGTTGCGCGAACACGGACACGAAGTTCTACGTTTGCCGCCCTATCATTGTCATTTCAATGCAATTGAATTAATTTGGGCTAATTGCAAACGATTTTACTACAAACATATTGGACAAAATGGACACAGAGATGAACAGGTGCTGGGTGTGTGGAATCAAGCTTAAATCAATGTCTATCAGAAAATTGGCGAAAATGTACCGAACATACCACTAAACTAATTGAAATTGGTTGGAACGGGAAATTGTAATCGACGATATTCCTCCAATACTGATAAATTTACAAGGCGATTCAAGTGACGATGATTATTTTGAAAGTGATAGTGACGACGGAAAATTATGATTTTGTGCAATGTTATATATTTCATTATACTTATAACTTTTTTTATACTTTATATATGTATTAATTCGTGTAAGTGTGCAATTAACTAATGTATGTTTAATTATAGGAATTTATGGAGTCAGTTACAAAAAATTAAAAACTGTGTTTTTTGTATAATTCTGAAATTAAAATTTTGATTTTTTAATATAAAAACTATAATCTGTTACTAGAATTTTTCTTTGGAATTGTTATAGTCTGGAATTAATGCGTTTCGTATTAAAACTAATTTTAGTACTACAATATGTATATTTAAATTAATTAAAACAAACAACAAAATGCCTATGAGGTACGTATGGATTTATAAAGTTTGAGGAACTCTGTTTTATTTCTACCCAATATTAAAGCAATGTACGTAACAAAAGATAATCCGCTTTTCGTTTTGTATGTTGCCTGCTTGGAGCTGACGTGTATAAATTCTTTGCTAAGACCAGCGTAAAAGCGGTTATCTTCTTTCGACGCATGGGAACATTTCTTAACGCAAGTGAAGTTTTAAATGCCAAGTACCTTACAAAACTGCCTTCCTACAGTGGTCCCGACTATATCATATCTACTAAATTGGTTTTAAAATTAAACAAATCTAATAAACTTTAGTGGACATTAAATTTTAATTTAATGTCAATTTAACCCCCACCTGTACAGGCTTTGTGTATGCTGAAAAATTCTCCAGTAATTCATGGGATTTTGATTATATGACAATCACAACATACAGCAAAGTTTTTATTTTCTGAATTAACACTTACCAAGTTAAACAGATTTCTTCGAACCTGTCGCAGCATTCCGGGAAAAGTGGGTTTCAACAGTTCCATTACACTAGTGGACCATCGACTATACTGAGCATCATGTTCGATGTCATTAATCCAATTGATGGCAGAGTCCCGAATATCCATTGCAAACTCCTGTGATCCACTGCTAGAGTCACTGAAATCTAAAGACAACAGTGAGGCAAGCCGATCGTTGTTAATTCCAATTCCATGCAACCCCTGCAGTGTTCTCATTTCCTGGCGCAGGGTCTCTAGGACCGTGTAGACATCAACCAAATCAAGATCAAAAAACATTCCATTAATAAATAAAGCTGTGTCAGATGGCTGCAAATTTAATGTCGAGGCAAATATGTCTTGGTTTCTTCGTATCTCCTTTTTCATTTCTGAATTCACTACCGTTTTTACTAAGGATTTCGCCTACAAATTGGAAATTAATTTGAATGTATTGATTGCATAGTTACTGAGGTACCTGCATAGGGAAGTTTTGTGCAATGTTGGTGAAAACTTTCAAAGCCTCATCCCTAGGTGCTGTCATAATTCTTTCAGCTGCCTGCAAACTCAGTTCCTGAAACTGCCACACTTTAAGAGGTGCCATTTCACTAGAAGACTCTTCCAAATATTGCTTGAATTTCTCCAAGTGCTTCTTATGATCAGGGAACAAATTTCTGTAAGTATGGAAATGAAATTAAAGAATTTTTTTATAAAAATCTACAATACTCACTTCAATTTTGCAAAATTAAACCCTTCTATTTCTGTGTCTTCCTCTTCTTGTGAGCTTTCTTCTGAGCCTTGATCATCATGAATTTGGGTATCATCTTGAACTTTATATTCAGTGGATTTCATTTGCAATTCTACTCCATACCCCGATAACCGCAAATGCCTATTGGGTCGTTCCTATTATTAAAATAAAAGTAATGTGCTGCAATGCAAATCTTAAAAAAAAAACTTAAAGAAATGTACCTTTACATAATGTCTGACAACATAATCTATTTGTCCTTCTATTGCATATTGTTTTAGCATGCCATGGAATGTTGAAAATTCTTTTGTTCCGAGTTCTCCATACAAAACAACAGCTAAGCTTTTGTTTTCTGAACCTGGATAATGAGTGTCCACACGGTATGTATCTACTCTAGCACTTTTGTCTTTAGGAAACTGAAATAAATTATTATAGCACAACAAGTTACATGTAAGAGATCATTTGCTGTATAGTGTCCAGAAGTGTACTACTATCTATGTTACATTTAATAACAAGAATAATGTAGGATGTAATTGTAATAAAGTGTAATGATAACCAGTTCGTAATAAAAGTACAATAATACCTCACATGATCCGGGTAATTGGTTCAGCCAATTTCCCGGACTGTTTGAATCTACAGCTACAAAAATACCTTCAATTGCTTTTTATGCAAACAGAATACGACCTATGAACATAAATCTATGCTCAACATGTTGTAAAAATAAATTAATCTAATCCTAATTATTTCCTAGGCATTCTTCAGCAAAGCACCGATCGTAAATTGTATATTCCCCAATATTGAAATTCCATCAATTGCAGAAACTTGCAGCTGCAATGGGCTAGGAAGCTTATGATTGCTAACCGTATTTATTCTTAATTTTTTACTTTTGTTTGTAGTTTATTGTTAGTTATTAAAACTGAGCTGTTTGCTATTTTTTAAATGCGTCAGTTTTAAAACCATACAAAAGTTTTTTAATAAATTTTATGACATATTACTTAAACTTTTTCAATTGTGTTTGTTTTATAAGAGTAACATACAATAGCAAAAAAAGGTAAGTTTGTATAATTTATAGTATTAATTTTATTAATAAATCCTACAAATATATTTTACTCCCTGAATAGACATTAAACGAAAAAATTAACTGAAGCACAAAACCCTAATAGAAAACTTCAAGAAGATAACAGAAAAAGAAATTGTTTGGTTCTGCCAAAAGATATTTTAACCCAAATCGTAGTGGTAGTCAAGATACATTAAACTAATCTCCAGCATTTGTTAAATTTTTAATTTACCGTTCACAAAAATGAATTTAATATTTCAGAGACTAATCTACTTAGATTTATATATGGATTTATTATTACTTATAAATGAAAACAATGGGAACAAGGAATACACTAAAATAAACGTAACACAAATGCACACTATATCCTAGAAATGGGCGTGCTGAAGAGCATTGAACAAGTCACCCTGAATAACCTAGTGTAGTACACTCATAGTATCAATCTTATTCACTAGTACATACGTTTTCAATGAAAGCTTCCGCTTCTTTAACATTACATATAAGCTTTCCCCCAACATCAGCAACTGCTGGGCAATCTGGCAAGTTCCTTTCTGCAGCAATCTGCCCAAACATTTCTATCTTCGGCGAGTAGATATGCATCGACAATCCCAACTTTAATACTGACAACTCAGATGCACTCACAAATTTTGATGCATGTTCTAGTATTACATCGTATTTCTTCCTATCGTTTTCTACAAAGTATGATCAATTAAACAATCGTCTTCAGTTAGTTGTAGTAGAAACTGTACCTAATTCAACTAATGGTGGGCTTATACTACATATAGAATCGATGAAACTCCAATAGAAGTCGATATTTTCGTCGGCTAAATATTCGGCTGCTTCTAAAACTAAGGGGGTGACGTCCCATTTTGCATCCAGTAAGGTCGTTACTGCTTTCGACTTTTTCGTTTTAGCGTTAACGGACGAATTCAACAACACACATAAAAGTACGCTTACAAGTATATACAAATTCATCCTGAAAATTTCAAACAATAAAATTAAATGTTTATATACGTACTACAAGTTAGAAAACGATGGGCCTACAATAAACCAAAAACACAGATAACCTTAAAAGAAATTCGGAATGTAGTTTGACTTACCTTGATGTTTTTATATTAAACTAATATCACCAACTAATCTCTTAACCACAAAATTACTTTAAAAATAATCCTAGCGTAGGCGTACTTTAGGTTTTTTGAAATTTACTGTGATCCATTTTGATAATTTGACAGATGTGATATGTAAGGAAAGCGACACAAACGTCACTTGCCGGCTCGCACCAATCAAAAACGGACAACGTGATTCTCGAAGTGCGTACTTGGCAATGATTTTAAACTTCACGAATTTTGAACTGTCTCCAACAATTCAAGCTTTGTTTATTTACATATACTCATATTATATACTAAAATTTAAAAAAACCATCACTAGTCTAAATTACAAATTGTTTACCTATTATTCTACTGTACAGTAGCAACCGACCGGATGTTAACTTCTCTATCTTTTTATTAAATTGAGTTACTTTAAATAAATTTAGGGACACAATTTTTGATTTGTAAAAAATAAATAAAAAAAAACCAATAAATTATCTCTACGGTTCGCGCCTATTTAATTTAACTATAAGTGTCAGAGATTATGCTTTCTGAACTAGATGGCGCAATTATTTAAAATAAATCTAGCCCCATATTGCCAACCATAGTGTAATTATACGATAACATTACAAAATTTTCAACAAATTTAGATTTATGAACTAGCGACATCGCCGTGTTGTAGTAGCGCCAGCATTTTATTGGGAGCAGAAATGTAAATTGTTTGTAGCTGGCACTTTACAATATCATTTTGTTAACTTTGTTGCGTAAGTATATAAAAGTACCCGTAAAAATGTACAGCTGCGAAAACGTAAACCAGGACAGTGGATTTGTTTGAACTTTATAACAATGGTTACCAAGTAATCTCTAATAACAACAAAAGTAAATTATACAAAAATCAAAATTTTTTAATATTTGGTCATACATCCGTTCGCTTGTACAACTGCAGCTAAACGTCTCGGCATCGATGCAACTAGATTTCGAATAAAAGCCACCTCAATATTATTCCATGCTTCTTGAATGGCATCTATTAGTTGCCTCAGATTCCTTGGCCGAAAGTTTTCCCGGTAAATGGTTTTTACCGGGAAACTATGTAACTCCAAACATATTCCATCGGATTCATGTCGGGAATTTTCGATGGTAATACCATAGGCAAATAAACATTTGTAACTGTAAGATTCAACATGACGCATGAAGGCATGACACAGCCAGTGATGTTAAAACGAGCGATTTTCGTGCGCAAATTCGGCGCGCAGACCATCGCAGCTGTTAAATATGCAGGCTCGGAATCGAGGTGATAGCACAGAATAAATACCTAATGTCCGTAGGTATTTATTCTGTGGTGATAGTGCAGTTTGATACAGCAGGAAATTTGTAAAATTTTTTGCGGCAATTAAAATAAAACTTTAATTCCTATAAAGCGGCAAAACTAAACGAACGTTACATATCACAAATTATTTTGAAAACCCAGAGACAGAGTCTTGGCTTTAGTTTTTGCATACCGTGTCATCAATGTTCCACAATGATATTTTGAAAATATAAAGACAGGACATTTCTATAATAGAAACTAGTAATATTTACAGCTACTTAAATATAAAATTAGCTGACACAAAAACAAACGTTTTCTAACCGCTTCAGGTGCGGCAAAATTTGAAACATCTAGAAGAAGAAGGCATATTAAAACCTGCTATTTTCAACGGAAAAGTTGTGGAATTTTATGAGACATGTATTCAATATCTAGAGGAATAGGAAGGACCTATTAAGCATGCTGATAAATTCAACTGGATTTTGTTAAACACTCAACCCACTCATCATAATATTCAAGTTTGCAGTGATTACATTCTTCAGCATTTTTCTGAAATCAATTTAGTAAAAGATGAACTGATTGATGAAACATACTTTGTCCTCCACTGCACTACAGATGAAAAAATTACTCACTGGAGACAAAATTCTGTACCAGTATCGAACAGATGGATTGAAATATTCAGTCTTCAATGCAAATGATGTTCTCTACAAAAATATTGGCAAATTGGTAGAATATTGTCTGTGTCTACCGGGAACCAATGCACCTGCCGAACCTGTGTTTTATTTGATGAACAATATGTGATCCAGTGATAAAACCTAATTACATGTTGAAACTTTGAAATGTTTGCTAATTACTAAATATAATTTTAACCAAATCTGTATGGAATTTTATAAAAAAATCCAAGAAAACGAATTTTTATTAAAATTAATCCACTATTCACAAAAATATAAGAAGCAAAATTAGGAATGTACATTAAGTACTTTTTTCTATTTCGGTTTTATAAAGCCGTTTTAAGCGCACTGTTTTAGCTTAAAAACAGTACGTTAAGGAGGCCTATAATCGTACTGTTTTTAGTTTGTTTTTTTACGATGTTGGTAGTTCGATTTGAATTTGAAAGTTTGACATGTCAGTTTCAGCCACCTGTCAGTGCTGCCATAAGTGTTTATAAAAACTCCCTAGTAATCGATTTGACGTAAAATTTTCTACATAAATTTATTTAAAATACTCTTAAACTTCCTCAATAGAAAAAATAGTATAAAGAACATGTTTCATAAGACCACTTGTCGCACTCGTCCGTTGAAAAACTCGACGCTTCGCGTCTCGTTTTTCAAACCTGGACTCGTGCGTTAAGAAAAGGCCTTATGAAACTAGTTCTTTAATATACTATTGTATCTATTTTTTTTTATTCAAACCATTCGGTTTTACTAATACACTTGTTTCTTTATTACTTTGATCCCAAAATCCCAATTAATAATTAATATGTACTAGTCTATCCATAACAAATATTTGTTTTTTTTTTCCAAAATTACTTTTATAATCTATAATATAAATAAAAGAAATACATTTCATTGCATTCATTCATTTAAAGAAAAAAAAATAAGATAAGCATAAAGCATACCCCACAATATTTTTCATCTTATGTTATATTCTACGACAGCGACTATTTGACTATTACTCAATTACTCATGCTGTCTAACCTATTTTAAATGTCCTGGTTTTAAATTGGAAAAAAATGGTCACCTTAACATACATGGACGTTATGGTTGTTGAACCACTGACTATCAATACAAGATGTGTGGGCAGGCGAATTATCTTGTTGAAAGATAAATTCAACGGGGTGCATCCGCTGAACTGATGGTAGCATGTCATTTTCAAGTATATTCAAATAAATTTGTCCATTCAATCTTTCGTTTATATGCCAGCACACACCTGCACCTTCGTAGCTAATCCACCCTCACATCTTAGCAAAAAAAAGGCTACTATAGATCATTTCACTCTGACTATGCAGTACAGAGAACATACGACAATGTTATTTAAAGGCAAACTTCGCCTGCTGCGTTGCCGCTTGTACACAGCCGCAGGCACCCAGGGGATGTCGCGCTCAGGTATACTCAAAGAAATTTTTTCTATTTCGGTTTTATAAAGCCGTTCTAAGCGCACTGTTTTAGCTTAAAAACAGTACGTTAAGGAGGCCTATAATCGTACTGTTTTTAGTTTGTTTTTTTACGATGTTGGTAGTTCGATTTGAATTTGAAAGTTTGAAATGTTTCAGCCACCTGTCAGTTCTTTAATATACTATTAAATCTTCGTGTAAGCTGGGAAAGACAGGTATATCTTCGATTTGTAGAGGATAATGCAAATTAAGGTAATCGT
>JABXWE010034321.1:0-13967 GCA_014611495.1 Limonius californicus
AGTGGAGGAGTGTGTAATCAATAGGGGTGGGGACGAACTCATTATTAATAAAAATTGTGTTTATATTTTGTTTTTTTTTTTTTAATCAATTGCTACCTTTTAGTAGTTAAAGGTTTCTGCCAAGTTTGGTCAAAAAATTCCTACCCCTTCTTGGTGTTGCGATTTCCATGTCACTGAGTATATATCTTGATTTTTGCATCAAAGATCTATTTGACGAAATGTATGTACTGCCTTAATTTCATAAATGCTGGTACTTGAATTAACTAGTATATCGTATAATTTTTTATAATGCAACAATGTCATGAATTTTAAATTTAATCATATCCATGGCACGAATTACAATATTGTTAATATTAACTAGTGGAACTCTCTGCCGTACGCCTTGCTTGCTAATTTATTTACCTAAAAGCAAGTATGTTACCAAAGGTTCCACACAAGCGGAATGGGTGATCTTTCTTTCGATCATTTAAATCGGATATCCTAATTGCTTTACTAATTATCATAATTGTACTAATAAGTAAATAATATGTGTCGAGATGTAAGTTATGCACTTTGTAAATATGCACAATTGGTAAGTTATCACGCAAATGTTTATTGTTTCTGAGAAGAAACCCTAGTCAACAATGTGTATTTCGTGAATCGCATATATTAAACTGAATAAGTTTAATTATTCATTAACTTGATATCGAACAGTTCTGAACAAAGCTAATTTGTTTATCTTTGTTTTTCAATGTTTCTTAAATAGCTCAGGTATGCTGACTGCAGTGGTGTTATTGGTTTTAGGCTTAAATCAAGATTCTTTAATTTTGACAGGAACTTAAGCTTCTTATTAGTTCCTTTGCATTAAGGGTAAATAATAACAACAAAGGATATAAAGCTTGGCATCTATTCCATTTACAATTTAATATCGTTTAAATTGTTGCTGCCTATATTTTGTTAAAAGGACTCCACGAAGAAAGGTTCTGAAATGTACTAGATCCTGCAAGTTTTATTCTGACTTCTTCTGCTGAGTCTGTGGCCACTATGTACAGGCACAACACAAGATTGTAAGAGACACACAATTGCTTATTTTGTATATATATATTGCTGTAATATTATAATGGGGGGCTTAAATGCTAATTGGGATTCACCTTCGTATCACCGTCGGGGCAAGACGTGTTTCCATGGCAAAATAATATCTTTCCCCGCCGGTCAACGAGTAGTAAATTTTTAAAAAATTGGAGATTTTTGTTTTTTTTTATTATCTGAAAAATGTCATAAAAATTGTAAGATTAAAAAGGGAGAATATACCATCATAAAATAAAATGTGAGTTTTAATCATCGTTAAATGGAAATGGAAAAGTACTGCATGCCGGGAAGAGACGGCAGTGTACGGTAAGCAGAACCAGTCTGGAGGAGAGGATTGCAGTCTGTATACTTGTGGAGTAACAGTCCAGGGGCATTTTTGCATGCCTAACATCTGTAAAACGGTTGGTGCAGGTAAAACATGAACTAATTTCGGTGACAGTAAAGCATGGTAAAAATTTGCGCGTGTTGTTGATTTTTTTGTTGATAGTTTTTTTGTAGGATACTGTGCCGCGAGTGGAACCCTGAGATTAACAGTTTTGTGCTTGAGCTGGTCGGCATAAGTATTTTTTTTTCTTTTTTTTTACCATGTCTTTTATTACACAACAATGTATTTTTTTTATTATTATCGTGATCCTCGTTTGTACCGCTTGCGCAGTGTCGAGGCGGTGTGGGGGAAGGCTAAGCTAGTTTGTGCTATGCACAACAGGGATAGCAATATATCATGGGCACCACACTACAACTGTGGTAACTGCAGATCAACTCTAGGAGGATTATTACGTGGTACCAGGAAATCAATGCCATTGTAGGTTTCGCGAATACTGAGAGAACCGACCAACGATCACGACGACTGTTACTTTTGCATGGTAGGCATTTCAAAGTATAAAAAGTCCAAGCACACGTTAACTGTAGTTTATGCAATTGTGGTATCCTGCATCCAACCAGTTCCACACAATGATGAACTTCTGTTCCTACCCCAACTCAATCAGCTGAGGCTGCTGCGTATACGATCTTGCTACCATCTCTTCACATTAAACTGCTTTTGCGAAGCAATTTGTCAAGACATTAGATCCAGCCTGTGCAGCGTTCCGGCACTTTTGCCAGATGTTTCCAAAACTGTCAGAGGCAAAAGTATTACCAGGTATGTTTATACGACAACAGATTAAAGTTATGTCAGCATGAAAGGAGTTGGGGGACAAAATATTTGCTCTTGAAAAACGTGCGTGGGTAGCTTTTGTTGTTCATGGGTTTTAGGGCAACAGCAAGAGTGCTACTTAGAAAGAACTAGTGAACGACTTGATTGTACAATATGCAAAGATGGATTACAGAATGTCGATAAAGCTGCATTACCTAAACCTCGACCTTTTTAGATCAAATTTATGGGATGTCAGTGAAGAGCATGGCGAAGGCTTCCATCAGAATATTCTAGTAATGGAGAAGAGACACCAGGATAAGTGGGATGCAGCTATGATCGGTGATTACATCTGGTACTTGATACGTGATGAAGTCTGACTTCACAAAAGAAATCTAGGTTCCAGTGTTAACTTTAAACTACTTTAAGAAGTGTTGAAATTGTTTCATATATATTTGTGACATAACATAAATAAATTATTATTATTACTATGGTTGTTGTTATTATTTATGAGGAACACTTTCTAACTGCTAAGCATTAAGGAGACTAAAAATCTATGTTTTGGTTACGGAAATATTCTCTAAAATGCGAAATTGTTTTTTTTTCCGGCCAAACCATTAAAGAACAAAGAAATTAACGTCATATTCAGAATAAGCATATTACAATTTAAAAAGAAACATCAAAAAGTAATTATAAACAAAAAAAAGGATATTTGTTACATTGTGTACATTTACCGATGTAAAAAGTTACAATCCATTTTTGGTGTCTAAGTCACTTTCGGATCTCCTTGATAGCAATTCATTATTTTATTGGCTATTTCTCGGCAATTATCTGACATGGGTTAGGCAGCATACTAGCAATAGCTTTCATTTGTAACGATCAGCTTTAGAAGCAGGAATAGTAGGCATCTCGGTAGCTTCTTTATGGTGAACATTTCGCGTTTCGCTTGATAGCTAATTTTTTACGCGGAGATTGTCTTGGTAATGAGAGGCGTTCCAATAGCTAAGCTAAACCATACAATAAAACACACACAATAATAAATATACAGCTTACCACATCTTGAATCTGCTGAATAATACTAACAGCGTAGATCAGCCCCGCCATGATGAAATAGGTCCTGGCTTGCAAGAAAATAGCCCGTTTGTCGTATACGCCCGTAGTCCATATAACGTTGAGAATAAAAATATTAATAACTAGCATGAACACAACCAGTACGATGGCGAAAGATATTTCAGGGTTAATCAGGGGCATTCCCAGTTTGGAGTTTTGATAAATCGCCATATAGAGACGCTGAAGCTTCCGTATCTGGCAATTGAAATTGTATGCGGTATATGAACTACTCTTCAAGCGTTTTTCTAACGCGATCTTGACACAGTACTTCCAACCATCAAAAATGCTTCTTATTGCATAGATTTCGTTTATCAGCTGAAACGTTCTCACGATATGCACCAACCCAGCTAGCATAATAAAAATAGTTCTTATAATGTCCAATCGTGCCATTATGGCCATGATGCTCAATAGGTATACCAGCATTGTAACACAACATAGGAAAAAACTATGCTGTCTAACTGATCTAACGCTGCACTCTGAGAGCAACGAATCAACTCCATACCTTCGCTGTCTCTTCACCAGTCCGGCCCAACTGTTTAACCATGCATTTTTGGAATACGCCTTAACCACTATGCCAGTTTCTAATATTATAGCGTTACAACAAAAGCATGCGTCTGTGAATATCTTAAAGACAGCTAGTTTGTCTTGGAATCCGACCATGCAAGAGATGTTCCAATACACCGCTGCCAATAGTAAGGCGATTGTTACCCAATTAGCTATTACATGTAGTCTAGAAACCGAAAATGTTGCCTCAGTTACAGATCGATCCGAATGAGGACACGAAGTTCTTATATTTCCTACTCCAATAATAAGGCCTACTTTATACAGCGGATGTAAAGTACAGGTAATACAGTTTTTCAAGTCGCTTTTATTTGCTGTATTCATTTCAGAATTTTCGAGTTTCAGTTGCCCTTCTCAGTACATATTTTAAAGCACAGCTACATGTTCTTGTTATGGCGTATTTTGGAAAGATTGTTAATAAATAAGGGCTGCTGTACTTTACTTGTTGACCTGTAGTTAAAGAAATGATCTTGATAATAAGTTTCAGCAGAAATCAACATGAATGATAATCAGTATCCGAACATTACCCATATACGTTTATGATTGGCGATTTGGTGTCACCGATTAGGAATAAATACATAACAATATTAAGCCTCACATATATAAGGCCACAATCTTTCAGAATATTTATAAAATATACTTTCATCCATTTCAGTATTGTGATTTGAATTCGTGTTATACGCATACGAAGTATGTAATTTTCATTCCTAGACTACCACAATAAAAATAATAAATCCATGGAACACGAAAAACGTGACATAATTATTCAATCTCCATTTTACTTTAATATACTTACTACAATGTGCTACAAGTTTTTAAACAGTCCGCAAAGACATGCGAAGTAACTGCTTTCAATTCAGCGGTTACATTCTTCTTTATTTCTTGTACGTCCTGAAATCGTTTCCTTTCGAGCACAGTTTTCACTTTGAGAAAGTAAGGTAAATACGGTAGGTGATTTATGTCAACAACATCGTGTTGCATTGGAAATAACTGCATAATCAGTGCAGAATGGCAGGTGCAAGTACCATTTTTAGAAGTAGCGGTAGTGCTCAAGAAAACTAGGAGGTAGAGTGTAGTATTTATTTTTTATCCTTAAGAGCAAGAACAACTAAATCAGTATTGTTACGAGTGATTCTTTTTTGCTCACTAACTAGAAGTATGTCTTGTTAGGTTTTTCAATCAACACTACCAATATTCCTACTGATAATTCGTGACTTCTATATTTTAATCACTGTATTTTACTTATGCTACTTAATATTCTTTTCTACTAAAATTATGGCCAGACACGATCTTGATGGATAATATTCTCTCCGATATATAATTATATATAAATATAAATATATAATCAGAATACAATTACATGAGCTGCTAACATTACTCATTCAAAGAAAAGTACCTGTTCAAATAATTAGAACCATAGAAGACATCTATACAAACGTCCAAGCGAAAATAAAATGCCCAGAGGGGCTCTCCGCGCCAATAGCAGGAGGAAAAGGTATAAGACAAGGGGATTCATTGAGCGTGACGTTGTATAATTTGATAATGGACGAAATCCTGACATCCGTAAGGAATATGGAGGGATACAAAATGGGGAGAAACAAAATAAATGCTATAAGTTATGCAGATGACGTGGTATTGGTTGCAGAACACGAAAATAGTCTACAAAGAATGCTATTCGAATTTAACTCAGCCTGTGAGAAGTTTAACATGGAAATATCAGCCGAGAAAACGAAAGCCATGACAATAGCCAAAGAACCGATAAGATGTAAACTAGTCAATAAAAATAAGCCAGTTAAACAAGTAATGAAATTCAGATACTTAGGAGTGAAGCTATTTAGTTATGGCGATCTAAACAAAGAAATGGATGAACAAATAAGTAAAGCGGAAGGAATAGCGGAATGTCTGAACCAAACTATATGGAGGAATAAATACCTTAGACAAGACACCAAGGCAAAGATCTATAAAGGTGTCATATGACCCATAATGACATATGCTAAAGAAACGGCAGCAGAAACAACAAAAACTAAACAAAAGATGCAAGTGACCGAAATGAGAGTACTGAGAAAAATAACTGAATGGAAAGGATAAGAAACACAAACATCCGCGAATCATGTCAGGTACCACACATAACAGAGTGGATAAATGGAAGGAAAAGAGGATGGAATGAGCACATATCCAGGATGAACGAAACAAGATTAGTTAGAATTGCAAGAGACAACAGACCACAAGGAAGAAGGAGCATAGGACGTCCCAACAAGAGATGGAGTGAGGGAATAACATGAATCAAACAAAGGCACGCTACAATCTGGGTGTAACAAGCTAATAGCTTAACAGAAACAAGAAGAAGAAGACACATTCTTATTAAATTATTAATAAAATGTATATGTTAATCTTGTATACCTTCCATCTGCCCGTATATCATCACTATCCAAACACACTCTCCACATAAAGCGCCTTTAAGTAAGTATTATTTCGATTTTTCTTGGTCAGTGCAGGTGTGAATTCAATAACTCAAACCTCTATGCAGTACATGCCCCAATGACTGCGTAAACAGTTGGTTTAGACGCGTCTCGCTTAGCGAGAGATATAGCACTAATTAATTAATGCACATTTTGCATAGTTAGGCAAAGACTGCATATTTAGACGTTTTATGCATATTTATACATAAATTTTATATTTTTGAATAAATTTTATATTTTTTTTCCGTTTGGTTTCCAATTTATGTAACAGTGGTTTTTTATAACATCATACCTTGTTTTGCATTTTGTATGAGGAAGGTCGTAGATAGTTTATTCTAAACGTAATTAATTTTCTTAGAAGTTGGGTAAACACTAGGTTCTGCAGTAAGCCCTTGTTTATTGTAGATAGATCTTGTATATTGTAATATTTCTTTGAACTTTTAAATCCCTTTTAACACTTCATTCTTTCCAAAGTAGTTGTGCTTGCTATTAGTAATTTGCTGCCAACGCACGTCGGCAGATGTTGAGCGATCGCTTTCAATTTACAAATACATGTTCACCGATAGTGTTCAGTTAACATGAACATTGTTAAATTTATTGAATTATTAATCATTATTTAAATGTACTACAATTAATTATTTAATAATGTAAGCATTACATAATACCATTTAGGTCATGCACTAGTTTATTACATTGAAAGAATGCAAGTAATACGATATTGTCCAAGCTTGCATTGTCTTAGGTTAGTTTTAGCGATTTAGCATATATGTTTTGAAATGTACTGATATTACAGGTCACGTATTTAAAGTCCAGTTTAATGGATTAAAATTATTGCTGATTGAACTGTAGAATTTGTATATAAACCCACGAGCTTTTATGTAACTTGTCAGTTCTTTGAGTTGCATTGACTAAGTATGCATTAATGAATGAGTCCAGTCTGGCTCGTTCGCTCTCTGAATTGTACCATTCGGTGTTATTGGTTTTTAATAAACATTCTACAGTAACATCTTTTTTCACTTACTTGGGATTTACGACCCCAAGTTTGTTCAGATAGAAGACATAAATTTCTTCTTGAAAATTTTTAAACACATTTAGTTGTAAGTTGTTTTCATAATAATGAATCATATTTTAAAATTTAACATAAGCTGATTTGTAGTGATAACTATAAGTATGATTAACTATTTTGTATTGCTGTAATTTTGTTAATAGAATAAAGTGTATTAACAATGTTTTGTTATTTGTGAATTTTAACGCGTATATTTGTTTTTAGCTTTTTAACATTTATCAGTATATCAGAAATCGTTCTAAAGTTGATTTTGGACATATGCTACTGCATATGCAAGTGCATATTTTCGGAATTTACTGCATATATTTAAAAAAATAGTGCGCATATATATGCGCATATTTCCGCAATAATCGACTGCATATATTCCGTTCTCTGCATATAGGTAATATAATGTAGGTACGTGTAGAAGTAGTCGCCCATTGGCGGCCCTTCCTATAGACTTATCCTACAAGTTGTAGTTATGGTTATTTACACATTTTTGTTAAAGATTATAGTTATTTGTTTACACATTTTTTGTTAGAATCGATAAGGTAAGTCTAGCGGGGTATAGCTTTTTAAGCTACGAACTTGTTCACTATGTCAAGTAAATTAATTGCCAGCGGATTAGAATGGTTTTCCAATTTGTTACCATATTTAGCACTGAACCTCGTCACTTCTTCTTGAACTGATAACACTTTCAGGTCATTCGGATTTTTACTGTTTGATACGTAGTATGGTGCACTGGTTATAACCCGAAGAGTTTTAGACTGAAAGCGCTCTAGGATTTCGATGTTAGAGTTTGCTGCGGTGCTCCACAACTGGATCCCGTAGCACCAGATGGGTTTCAGAGCAACTTTGTACACCAGAAGTTTATTGTGCATAGAGTTTAGACCTTCTTCCTATTAGCCAGTAGTAGTTTCTAAATTTAAATTCAAGTTGTTTTCCCTTATTCCAAATGTGATTCTTCCATGTCTGGCCCTTACCTAGGTGCATGCCCAGGTATCTGACACTGTCAGCCTGTGGTAGAGTTTGGCCATTCATAAATACTCTGGGGGCGTTTCTTCTACATTTGGTAAATGTTATCTGAACTGATTTAGTTTCTTTAATTTGGATACGCAATTTTTCAGCCAGTCTTGTACTTCTTCTAGATTTCTCTGTAGTGTTTGAGCTGTTGCTACCGGATTACCGGATTACCGGATAGAAGGCTAGAATTGCAGTCTCATACGCAAATGTTGCGGTAATTGTATTTGTGTTGATTGGGAGATCTACGGTGTACAGTAAGTAAAGAACTGGACCTGTAATGCTCCCTTAAGGCACTTCTGACTGGATGGGGCAGAGGTCTGTTACTCCTCCCTCGTACTTCACTTGGTAGAACCTTTCCTACAGGTAGGATTTAACAATTAAGTTAAAGGGGTGCGGTAGACATCGTTTTATTTTGTAAAGCAGCCCTACATGCCAGACCTTATCAAAAGCCTGGCTAACGTGAGGAAAGCGGCAGTGCAATAACTTCTTTCTTCGAACGTTCTATTAAAGACGTCAACTACGTGATGTACCTGGTCGATTGTTGAATGCTGGTTGCTAAACCCAAATTGGTGGTCGGGTATCAACTGGTCTCTATTTAGAATGGGCGTCAACCGTTTCAGTAGAAGCTTTTCGAGCAGCTTTGAAATAGTCGGCAAGAGGCTGATGGGCCTATAAGATTTAATATCATTTAAGGGTTTCCCTGTATTGTGTATGGGAACTATTTGTGAAATCTTCCACTGCACTGGGAAAATTCCTGTTGTTAGTAAAGCATTGAAAATATAGGTCACCATGGTTGTGCCTTTCTGTGGGAGCTATTTTATAAGTTGGCCTGTAATGAGTTCATACCCGGGTGTCTTTTTACTATTCAGGCTGTTGGTAATCATATCTTTCACTTCACCACGAGTGAATCGTTTAGTGGGTATTGATGGCAGATGGAGAGCGTCTAGGTAGTCGTAGATTTCTGTGTCATCTTGTGCCTGATTTGTTGGTAATGGTTGAAATATTGTTTGGAGGTATTCGGCCAATGTTTCTGTTTTTTCGCTGTCGTTACGTGCCCATGTACCGTCTTCTGTGCGAATTGGTAGTATTTGCTATTTTTCGCTGGTTTAATCGTCTTGTCGCCTTCCATAGGAAATATTCGGGGTGTAAACATGGTGCTGCAGTTTGTAATAAATGAACGAGGTAACAAAATGTTACTATACGATGGTTATATCCACAAGAAAGAGAAAGCCAGTGGCCAGAAAATTATATGGAAATATAGTAATCACAACGAGAACCATTATATATAAGATGCCGTAAACCGTGCCTGTTTTTTCTATTTTACGCAATGTATATGGAGGCTTATACAACAAACAGGTTTGCAAATTAAATACATCAAAGATGCTAATTTTGCTTTACATTTGCGACACCGGAAGAAGATGTCATTGATTCCTATGATCTGCTAATTGATAGTGATTTTTATGTGGAAAGCGACAACTTATTATAACCCTTAATAAATTATTTCGAAAATACGTTGATAGGTCGCCTAGAGAGAAGGCGGAGACGAAGGCAAACACTACTTCCTCTCCGTTTATGGAATGTATATGCATTCATCGAAGATGATATACCACGTAAAAATAATTCTGTTGAAGGATGGTACAATAATTTTTCTTCAGTACTTAATGCTGCACATCCAAGCATATGGACATTTGTAAATGCTCTAAAAAAAAAGACGTAGGTTTAAATCGATTGAAAAGCGAGCAATTAATTGCTGGAAATCCAGCACCACCCCAAAGAAAAATTTACAGGGATACCGCCGAAAATATACCAACAGTAGTTGCTGATTACCGCATTAGACCAATATTAGATTACTTGCGAGGGATTGCGAATAATTTCCAACTGCAAGTATGTGTTGAATAATTTGTGAAGGAATTTATGATCCGTTTGTGTTTATTGTACCATTGGCTACTCTATGTTGTTTATTTTGTAATTTTGTAAACCTTTACGTTTTTTCATAAACCTTTCTAATTGCTTACTTTACACGAGGGTAGGCTGAAAACGAATGCACACATGCTTGTAGAGCGCGAACAAAATGACCTTCAGAAGCGCACCAGGTGGCATGTGGTAGTAACATTCCCCCTCAATACGCATGCGCAGGTTTGAGGTCGTTGCGTTCATCCAGTGTATTTTAAGAAGCGGAAGTATGGAGACGTGTTCTAGTGCTATGTCAACGCGAGTTAAACAGCGTGCTGTTATCGAGTTTTTAACTGCTGAAAAAGTGACTCCTACTGAGATTCATTGTCGTTTAAAGGCTGTTTATAGTGACGATACTGTTGATAGGTCTACTGTAAATCGATCGGTAATAAAATTACGTGGTTGCGAGCCTGGAATTGTTGATGAAACGCGCAGTGGACGTCCGATCCTCTTAATATCTATTTTGTAACTTTGTACCAACTATAATAAATTGCATTTTTCTATATAATTTTTTTAAAAATCTTAATTACAGACGTGCGTCCAATTGACTGCGTCCAATTGACGCGACACGCATTTAGATGGTTATTGAACATATACATTTTAAACTACATCATTCTTTAAATGCTGTTAAGGAAGGACTATTCGCATAATAAACTTTTTATTTTTACTTGAAACGCTGAATTTACACACATGTATACAATCAAATAATAATCTTATATTTACATTAATCGGTCCTTTAACTGCTGGCGAAAGATGACCGATAGATTATTAAAGTGATTTCTCTAAAACGCTGCATTTACACACGTCTACCACAACTATAATTGATTATCCTCTTATTTTTAAATTAACCGGTTCTTTAACTGCAGTAGAAAAACAACCGATTAATGATACTTTTCTTTGAAACGCTGCATTTACGAACGTCTACTACAAGTCAACAATACAATCGAATAACGCTTATTTTTAGATTAATCAGTTTCACAACTGCTCTCGAGAAATGACAAATCGATTAATGAGTTCTCTCCTTTAAAACGCTGCATTTACGCATGTGTATTACAAGCAAGCCACATAATCGAATAACCTCTTATGTTTAGTTTAACCAGTTCTTTAACTGCTATCGAAAGGTGGTCAATCGATTAAAGAGTTCTTAACCTCTGAAACGCCACATTTACACCAGTTCTTAACTGCTGTCGAGAAATGAGAAATCGATAAATAAATTGTTTCCTTTAGAAAGCTGCATTCACACACGTGTACTACTACTAAGCAAAAGAATCCAATAACCTCTTATTTGTAGATTAACCAGATTTATAACTGCTGTCGAAGGATGACCAATCGATTAATGAATTTTTAGCCAATACATTTAGACAAGTCTAGTACAGGCAAACAATATAGTCGACTAAGTTCTTATCGTGAGAATAACCAGTTCTTCAACTTCTCTCGCGAAGTGGGCAATCGATAATTTAATTTTCTCTTTTAAAACGCTGCATTTAGGCATGTGTACTAGAAGCAAGCCATGTAATCGAATAACTTATAAGTTTTGGATTAACAAGTTCTTTAAATGCCGTCGTAAGGTGGTCAATCGATTGAAGAGTTTTTAATCTCTGAAGCGTTACATTTACACAGTTCACACACGTGTACTACTACTAAGCAATATAATCTAATAACCTCTTATTTTTAGATTAACCGTTTTTGTGACTGCTGTCGAAAGTTGATCAATCGATTAATGAATTTTTAACTTCTCAAACGCTACATTTATGTAAGTCTACTACATGCCAACAATATAATCTAATATTCTCTTATCTTTGATGATGATCATTTGAAAGAGCGAGATCTAGGACGCGGTTTTCCAAGCATCTCTATGCACTTAGGCTTCTCTTATCTTTAGATTAAGCAGTTCTTTAACTGCTGTCCGGAATTGATCAATCGACTAACGAGTTCTCTCCTTTAAAACACTGCATTTACGCAGGTCTACTACAACCCTGCAATATAATCGAATTACCTTTAATTTATTGGTTAAGCAGTTTTTAAACTATTGTCTAAAATTGACGAAAAAATTAACGGACTTTTTATCGAATTATTTATTGAATTAGGAATGAATCGATTATCCAATATTGATCAATCAGTGTTCCGATTTAACCAGTGTTAAATTAAGTGCTTGATCAACTATTTGTACTGACTGAATATGTTAATTGACGGACAATTAATTTTGCAAATGGTTCTGTTAGAACGTTCGTAGGAGATTAATAAACTCTTACATATGAGGAAACCTACACATGTTTTTTTTTAATTAATATGTAAATAGGAAGTGCGTTGATATTTATATTCAATTACTGATTAACTAATTGTACAATTAACCATTGCATCGATTGTTTCATCAGTAAGCTGATTGCTTAAATTATTGGTTGATAAACTTTGGCCTGAGACTGTGTTAATCGAATGTTTCTTTAAAATATTGTGTGATTAAGAGAGTAAGCAAAAAATTGAATTTTAGTAATTGCTTAAACTGATTTTTATTAACTGAGCGTATAACTAAGATAGTTGGGTGTTAATCGAAATGACAGCCTTGTTTTTCTAGCTTTTCTGTAGTATTGCAATTATTGTTTATTTCCTATAAATAATAATTAATCTCTCGACTGGTAGAGTGGTTAATCAATTCTGTGTATTATTAATTGATATATTAGTTAGAAGATGCACAGGAGTGTAAATAGCTTCGACAGGTTTACTATCAATCAGTTACCTTTCTTAATAAGCATTTCAATGTTATAACACGTCAGTGTCAAAATCAATACCTGCTATTGGCAATACTGCTCCTATTTTATGATTAATATGAATTTTAACGGCATAAAGCGAGAAGCAATTAGCACACTATTCGATTAATTGATTTAATATTTGATTACATTAATTTATAAATGTATATAGAATAGATTGCGAGGTTCATATAGAATTCACAGAAAATTGTATTGATTGATTAGTGAAGTTTCCGCTGCCAAAGTAATTAACCTGTTTGCTTAGTTGACAAGAGGGTATCATTAAAGCGTTTGGTTGATCGATTAATCCAATTAATAGATGAATCGAGTTTTTTACTGTCAATTTCTCAATTACTAATTTCTCGTTTTAATATTTGTATAATGTAATATTTATAATTTCAGCTAATGCTGATTTCATTGCTTGATAGATAACAATGATAAGTATCTAAACAGAAAATGATGGCCACGAATTCAATGAAGAAAATCTCGGCCGGATCAACAAACGATATTAACCCTTGGCTAGGCGCGCTGGCGTACTCCGTACGCCAACGCGCTTTAATCGGTTCTAATTTGGCAACACAGCGTTGTTGTCACTCCATCTTCTAGCTAACCTCCTAGCGACATCTCCTTCTGTTAATTATTTACCAGCAAGTGCGTTGGATGTACTAGTTGTCAAAATATTACGTTCGAAATCGAGTGTGTTGTGAGTGGCGAACTGCGTACGCCGTGCGCCTAAATATGTGAGTATTTTTTTATTATTCAATATTTATAATTTCTTATGTTTATATTTTTTTTGTACATTTATTGTAAACTTAATGTTAAACAATTAATTATAGGTCGCGAAAAATTAATGTTGCTCAAATGAGCAGTGAGGA
>JABXWE010034322.1:0-11375 GCA_014611495.1 Limonius californicus
GTTTTGTTCAAACTTGAAAAAAAGTACCTCACAATCAAACTGCGAAGACGACCAGCAGGATTTTATTTTTAATACTTATTATGATGACCCATCAGCAACAATAAATACCGTACGTGATGTAAAAGGATCGTCGTATAACGAAAATTACGAAGAAAATGATGTTTGTGATGCCGAAACATTAACAGAAAATGCGAATAACTTTACATTAGAAGACTGCTCAGTAAAGTACACGGCGGGATTTATATTGCGCAAATGTTTATACAAGTACAAGTGCAGTTTATGTGAAAACTCATTAAAAAGTTCATCCGATTTTCATACAAATCTTGAAGATGAACTAATAAAACAGAAGGCTTATCGCACTGATAATATTTCAATTTACGGAAAATTATGCCCACCAAACAGTTTAACGAATTTTATTGTAAAACTAACTTTAAAAGTATTTGTTAAGCACTATCCTAATATTAAAAGTAATTTAAATGTACTCGCTACTTTATATGAATTATGTATAAATTATGTTAATCATATGATGCCCACCTTTTTAAACATTAATGAACCGTGTAAAGAACACAGGCAATTTATTGTTCGGTACACATTGTTGGTACGTTTGCAAAAGCAAACAACGTGGGAATCCAAATTTATAAGAAATTGTAAAAATAGGTTAAGTTCTAAAGTACGTATAATATCTCACAATTAACATATTTGTTCGTATTTCAAGTGTGCAATAAAAGTTAATTTGTTGAAATCTGTCTTTCAAATATATTTCTCTTAGGTTTGCTTGTTGACTGCTACCAGATTCCAGTATTATGTGTTTTCAAATATTATTGAAACTAGTTACAATGAATGTCCAGCCTAACGCACCTCAAAATGGTCATAATCCGCGTTTACCTGGCTTTTGGACTCTCTACTATGGCCCAGCAAAACCATTCCATACAACGCTCAGTGTTCCTAGTTTCCCTACAATATTCACTTTGCTTACCTACAATTTAGTAAGGATTTTGGTAAGATGCGCCACCTAGACTGCAAGTCCGGTAATATTTGTACTGATTCTAGTAGTGTATTACCGTCAGACGTCTAAGTGTTTATTTGCCTATGGTTGTATTCATACATTCTCTATGTTACTTATAAATCTTAAAAAACTTTAGGAAGATTTTTTTTATGCAGCTGCAAGATGGGATCTTCCATGGCCACAATCCTTTTTAAATAGCTATTATTTGCAAATCTGTGGTTGGAGTACAAAATTTAAAGTTAAAAATGAAAAGTAGAAAGTAAAATATTTTATTATCAATAATAAACTCAACAAAACAATACCTGGAGATTCCTGCAGTTTAATCATTTGTTTATCAGTAAACTGTGACCGATTATGGACCAAGGTGAAGCAATGATTGGTATTGCAATTGGTACACAAAGTGGGCTCAGCAATACGGCCCCTGTCGATCTCAACAGAAGTAGTAAATGAACAAACAATGCACTTGAAGAAAGCCTCACGCATCTCTGGCATTATATTCGAGGTACGAATAACCATTCCATGGATAGTTATTAATTGGTCAATATCTAAAAAGAAACATACTTAGAACTACATTACACAAGTAAAAGCTTTTTATACCTTCAGGGTTAAGTGAACGCATATTTTTAGTCTTTTCAGCATTATATGGTCGCACTTGAATTTGGTGCTCAAGAACAGCAGCGGGGTATCGTTCATAGAACATTTCATTTACGGTCATATCGAATGTTGGAATTACTTCTTGAGGATAACAGACAATCTGCCGATAGAGACCCGAATCAAAGGTCTCTAAATGGGAACAATTTACATTTAAAAATGGTTCCTCTAGTGTGTGAATCTTAAACAAAAAACTTTACAAAAAAAAAGTAAGGTTAAATTGAACAAGCATACCTCCTCAAGTTTCTGTAGGTACAGTGGCTCATTCAAGTTTATTGTTTCGGAATGCTCATCTTCTTCCGCATCAGGTTCAATGTAACGTAAAATAAATTGTTTGAATTTTTCCTTACAATCAGCAACCGATACGTTTGTGCCCCAAATTATCAGCTGGGGTGCAGCAGAGTCGGTTGATTCCTGAGATTCAGGAATTGTATCTAACTAAAAATAATAACAAAAAATGTTTTACTATTTGCAAGATTATGTATAGTGTATTCACTTAATTTTATTGAGTTATAATATATAAAGGTGTATATGTTGTAAATAACGTGACTTTTGAGTTATCAAAATTTCTCCATTAAAATCTCCAAAATCAAATGTTTTAAGGAACCACCTAACTATAAAAAGAATACTAACATACACACATAAATTAAAACCACAAATTAAAAAATTATAACTATTGCATACGATGCACTAAGACTCAACAACGAAACATTCCCTAACTATTAATTATTCAAAGTGAAATGAATTGGGTTTCAAAGTGAACCAAGAAACCACACTGGAAAATTACATAACTATAAATAAAAAAAGTGCAATCGACTGGGTGCCAAGGATGAACCAGGATTTAACACAAGAAAATTCACTAATTATAAATTAAAAAGTGAAATTAATTGGATATAAAAGTTGAACCAAGAAAACCTCCCTCACTATAAAATAAAGAGTAAATTCAGTTAGGTATAAAAAATCAATAAAAAAAGAACACTGAACCCTTATCCATAAAATTAATTGCAATCGCAATTTTAATACGAAAGATGCATTAAAGAAAACAACTAGCAAATCTTCTAACATAAAAAAAAATAATTTACATATATATAAAACATAAATCCAAGTATGATATGCTAATGTTATGGCAGAAATTGTGGTAATGTCAATTTATTTTTTTATTTGTCAAAATGCACAATTTTAGAGGCAATACAATTGAAATTATAAATAATCCGTGTTGACAAACGAATATGTGCATGTCGATATTAATAGAAATGAGCAATTTTTTTTCTAAATTAAACTGCAAGTTCTGTCCCAATCTTGACTTTGTAGTTTGTAGCTTATTTGTGTCATTTTCACTTTATCTTCTGTCTCAATACATCTGCTGCCAAATACAGAGATTAAGTACTTATCATTATTTACTGCGCCTAAACTCAGGTATGTATACATCCATAAGCAAAGCCCAACCTTCAATATTCTCTTAGTTGTAGAAAACACTATTTACAATAAAGAATGCTGCCCTATATGTTTGTTCGAGTTTAAAGCGCCGGCAAGGGCAAACTGCGGCCATGCATTTTGTATGCATTGCCTTCTGAATTACTTCCAATACAACAGTTACCACTGGAAATGCATTTGTCCATTGTGTCGGTCTTGGATTCAAGATTTTGACTGTTTATACGTAAACACTTCACTTACTGCTTTAAATAATTTTTATATTATGCATTGCTTTTAGAAATTTGACTTCAGTAAAAAGGAGAAAGCAGAGATAAAAAAATTGGAAAACCAATTAAGGGAACTGATAACAAATCAAAATTCACAAATTAAATTTGTTCAACGTTTTGTGTGGATAAGGGCAAACAAATGGAAAACTTTTATGGGGATAACTATAATAGTTATAGCATCTCTTGGAGTTATAATTAACCAGACGTTTTAATTTTATAAATTAGATACTTAATTCTTACGAACATTGTAAGTGTGCTGGAAAAAAGTAAATAAAAGTACCACGCAAATAATTCTATTTTTAGTCAGTCTCAGTGGTCTAGTGGTTAGCACACTTGCCGATAGGTTCAAGTAATACATGTTCTAACCTAGCTGAGGTTGGCGAGATTTTTCTAGCAGAAAAAATCTGAAAGTGAGCCTTCTATCAGATAAGAAGTAAAGCCGTAGGTTCCATGCCATGTTAAAGATTATTATAGGGGTTGACATGACCTCAGACAAGCAAATTTTATAATTAGTGTACAGTGCAAAGAAAAGCTTGAAAACCGTGTCCTAAATCTCGTCCAAACACAAACAATTTTTTTTTCAAAATATCAGAAAATGAATTCAGTTTTAATTTTAACAGTTGTTCTTTTCTTACCATGTAAAATACAGAAATATATTTATCTTGTAAGAACAAGTGGTTATTGTTAAATAAGAACAGATATCTGATATGTTTGCTGATTTACATTACCGTTTCCAGTCATGTAAATGATTCTTCAGGTTAAAGGTATCACGGAGAAAAAATTTTCCAAATGTGCATCTTTTGTATTCACAAATTAAATTATCACAATGTAATTCTGAAATTGGAGATTTTTAAAAAGCGCTTTACCCAATTTATACAATTTTCAGGGAACAATTTAACTATACTTCTTAGTGCATGAGTGCTATTCCAAAGATGAATTACTCAAAAAAGTGTTGTAAAAATAAATGATTTCGAAGTGTAAAAGATTCATATTTATGCAAGACTGCCAAAGGCTGCTTAGAACATAATTCCATTTGACAGTCTGCCTTAGTGTTTGTGTATGTATTTTGTATAAGTAGTAATAAAACACTAAACTTCTTTTAAAAATTTCGTTGCACAGTAAAACAGACACGTTAATACAAAAAAAAATTAAGAGAATATAGACATCATCAGCGATATTATAATCATATTCCAACTCCTGATCTTTATTACTATTATTCGGAATAATGTATACATTTCAAAACATTATACTTACTACAACCATTATAACTTATTACATTTTAATTCTTACCCAATCAACTTCTTAAAATATATTTTTGATTGCCCAGAGGAATTTTACAAAATATTATAGAAATGAAATGGTACACCATTCTGTATGAACATGATGCTTTACACGCAACCCAACCATTTATTATTATCAAATAAGAGCAAATTGGATGTACCGAATGTTTTTCAAATTTGGAAGTATTCAAAAATTAAACCTTTGTTGGAAAAGAAGACCAAGACTAAAACCAAGATCGAAATTAGCTTCAAATACTGTTTCCTTAACTGCACGTCTGCTTTTGAAAACTACGTGCTATCACATCAAAATACATATTAAGCAGTAGAAAAACTAATAAAATCTGTAGAAACTATTAGTATTACTTTTGCTTATTAATTAGGGAAGGAAAATACACTAGTGAAGATGGCAACTTAGTTGTAGAAATACGAATTCTGGTAGGTTCTATATACTTTAATTATGATCTCAATTCAATTCAAAAAGAAATTGAATTTGATATCCATTTAAAAACAAAAAGGTAATTAAAAATACCGCTGTAAACCCTCTACGGACCTACCACACTTGGGGGAAATACTGACATAAATAATTTAAAAACTCAAACCTTGAATACTTACTGGAGGATCTCCTGCCCCTGCAACATTAACTTGACGAATTCTCTTATCAGTGCGCACATCTGGCCTCATACGAATCGGAGTACCGCGAATTCCCGATCTGGGAGTCCTGACGGACCCCATAGAACTTGGTGTACCATAATTCAATGGAGAACTCAAATCGATCTCACTTAAACCTATCAATATACCATTAATACTTAATTTACCATAATGTAAAAATTCAACTACCTTCTCCCGGACTTCTTGGAATGATGCTAGGAGCTGGAGACACAGCCCCCTCATCCCTAGGAGCTCCCCATCTCATTGGAGTGGAAACATCCGACACAACACTCTTAGCAGGTGTTGCCTGAGTCCGCCTCGGTGTTCTGGAAGGAGAACCTCGTGAAGCGGCCCTTAAGGGGCTGTCTAAAGCATCCTCTCTACGGGGAGTTTGCTGGCCTCTCAATGAACGGCGCGACGGAGTGTCAGGATCCTCTCTGCGAGGGGTCCGTCGAGATGGGGTTCCTGGATCATCTCTGCGAGTGGACCGACGTGATGGGGTGTCGGGGGCATCCCTGAGAGGAGTTTGTCCAGATGACGGCCCAGATTCATCTCTACGAGGGGTTCGTAGGCCAGCTGGTTGACGTCGAGATGGAGTTCCTGTGTCTTCTCTGCGAGGAGTTCGAGAGCCTCGTGGGGAGGGCATTCTAAGAAAGCTCCTTATTTACCAATAACCTCTTAAGAATTAAATAGACAGTATTTTTTAATATTGTTACATTCACTAATAGTACTACTATGTGACAATCTAGAAGATAAAGTATTTTCTAGAAAGCATTTCTTAATGGATATTTCACAAATAACATATGATTAGACTAAATTTACAGGCAATATAAAATTATAACATCTTCAACTTACTTTGGAATGGTTTTATACGAAAAATCACAGATTTAAATGAAGACTTTTACAAATGTATGAATATCTACACTTTAACGTTGACGCAAAAGTTACAAACAATAAGGTTAGAGTGCAATATGACGCTTAAAAACCCGCGAAAGTTTTATTAGTAATGTTCCCATAAGATGGCGGTATAATGAAATTGAAATTTTAAATTTAAATTTAAATGTTATATGTTTAAAGACGTTTATATCAAATTGAAAATTAACGAACGAATATTCTAGCAAATATTTAAATATAATTTATCATTTTTAAGGGGATCCCAGCTACCTGACAATAAAAACTTAAAAGTAACTTTTTACTTCAACAAAATATGCGTCTGCCTGTAAAGTATCACAAACGTTCATTGATTTTGCCATACTTTTGCATTAATTTTAACATTTTTTTATTATTAGTTTCCATGATTTTTTCATAATTTTCTCGTCTTATTTCAATCTTGGATATGTTGTGTAGTAGTTGAAACCGCATGCAAGAAGGTCGTCTATCAACGCCACATTGTATGTAAACCACAAGCACAAATAAGATACTATTCAAATAAAGTCATAATGTAAGGAAACTACAAAGTCTCTGAGCTTGGTAAATTCAATGAGCGAAGAGAATTTGTTGTACGTCGCTTGGCTGTCGCAATCGGTAGAGGGCGGAGTGACTTATCACTTATAACTATAACAAATACTCTCGAGAACTATGATAACAGGACCATAAAAATAATACATTAAAAAACTATTTAATAAACATCGAGAGCCCAAGATAATTACAGGATATGTATGTTTTAATAATAATTAATTATACACGCCAACAGAACAAATATAATAACCTTGGTCCCCAGAAATGATGTTCAAATGCTATGAAAAGGCTTGATTTATAAAAATTGTTGAAAATGAAATAACACGAACAATAACAAAAATACAGGGATTCAATTTTTTACCCGAAAATATGATTCTAAAAATTATGGTCTACGATCTCCTTAAGAAAGTAACGTCAAACAGTAAATACAATATTATTGCTTACATATCACGTATAGGGTGACCTGCATTTTCGGTTAAAAAATAATGCGTTTTTAAAGTAAACCAGTCATAACATTTTTGTTTTTATGTTTTAATGGAAATTGGATTTTCTTAGTGCATTTATATTTTTGATTGTTTATCAAATGCCAAGTCATGTTTACGTGGAATTTAGCTTCGCGATAGTAAAAAAACCCAGATGCAATAAAGCTTACGACAAGTTTGCCGTTGACTTGATATTTGCTTAACACGCTCGCTTTATTTAAAAAGGGTAATTCAAGCTTGAGGCAAGCTTGTTCCTGCAAGCCAGTGCAGGCGCACAATAACATCTGACAATGTATGTGCAGTGTGTTTAAATCGTAATTTAGTTTTATTAAAACTGATGTAGCCGCGGCAAACTGAAACTAGTGATGGGCATAATCGAATGATTAGTACTCAAATGCTTTTAATAATCGAGATATTCATTCGAATTAATCATTCGAATCTAAAATTCTCCAGAAATATCTCGCATCCTACCTTTCGAATGATGGTTCCCTGGCATTCGCGCTCTTGTCTCGAATTGTTCTTACGAGTTTCAACTGGATTCTGTTCTGTGTTTATTTGCATTTCGTCACCTACTAAGATTAATCTGCATGTAAATACCGTTTTATGGATTCCGTGTTATATTATAAGTTATTATATGTTAACAATTTTTATTGTGGTGGTTGATGGTGTATTTAATATTTTTTCAGTTTTAGTCAGCACTAGTGGAAAAGATATGTGGAGCTGTATCATGAATATGATGTGCCGCGTAATGTCCGACTCACTGGCAGAGCAATTTTCTTATTAGGGTAAAACAGTGAACGACAACCAAAAAATTACATTCATACATACAATTATCATCGTCTGAAATTAACATCAGCACGAATTAGTATACATTTTTCATTCTTAATGGAATCTCATTTTTAAAAACTTGCACTTTTAATAGTGGCTGCTCGAAAAATGATTACAGATGAGGCAACAGATGGCAAAATAAAGGGGGTGGTGTGCGGTTGCCCACAACAAGCTAAAACATGGCGAAACTGAAGATAAAGTAAATAAGTATAGCTTTAAAACATTTCTTTAAAAAAGGCGGTTTAAATTTTTATAAAATACTTTAAACTGACTTTAAAATTTCTAAATTTCTAGGAATAAATTAATCCTCCCAAGTTTACTTAGTTTGAAAAAATAAATACTTCTTCATCCATATCTTTAATGAAAAAAGTTCACACTTCCATCAAGCTTGATTTACACTTGATGCAAGCTTGCAGGCTTGTACAACAGCTTGTATAGCAGATTTGGGTAAGGTTGCTTCGCAAGCTTGTCATGTGGTAAGTAGGTAGCTCGATTCGAGGTTGTTATAAGCTTGCAGGTTTGTCGCGACAAGCTTCTTTCAAGCTTACAAGTTTGCCACAGCAAGTTTATATCAAGCCCGAATCAAACTATCTTTGCTATCTGGGAAGTACTATATTAAGCAACTTCTTCCGGAAGCCCAATAGTTTTTTATTACATCAAAAAGTTTTTCACACTGTCTATATGAATCAGATACAGAAAAAAAATCTCGATGACATTAGGTCTACAACACAACGGTTTTGGCCAGATCACGATGTGCATTTATATTTTACGTACAAAATTTTAAGTCCAAAATTGGGAAAACAATTTTGAAACTACATTTCTTTGTGCCATTTGGCACATTTTTTGAAAAACTAAGAGTACATTGACAAAATAAATGAAACACTGTTCTTAAAAAGAGTATCTTTGGCAAGCCTATGTAACTTGTATCCGTATTATTTGTTATTTGGATTTTCTTTTTTGTAATTAGGTAGTAGTAGAACTAGTTGTTTACCTCCAATTTAATTTTTGCCTGTTTAGTTCTCGGAAAATAATTACGTAAGTTAATAACAATGGCATTTGCTTGTGATAGATCCGTTTTACAAAATTATAAGTAATAAAATAAGCCTCTGTTTTACTTGATATAATATAGTACTGCTATGGAAGGTATGTTCCACATCGCAAGCACGCCGCTGGTAATCTCATCAAGCTCAACATATAAGACAATATCCACCTGTATCCACCTATGAATGGTTGCTTCATGGGCGGGGGTAAAAATAAAATTCCGGGATTACATAAATTGTATGAAACATGGCAGAACAGGGGCATTCAGGGAATTTAATCTTTTGACTCTAGAAGGAACTTTATTACATTTAACCTTTATAATCGGAACTGCACTATCGGAAAGCAGCCAATTAATTATATTTGGACTTGAAAATTAAAATGTGTCATTTAAAATCGTGTTTTCGAATTTAAAGCTAGTGTAGTTCTTAGAGGAAATAATTACGGTTTGTTTATGAGTTAGAAATGTAGATGTTAATAGTATAACTTGCAATCGAAATTTTGCAATTTAAAATTGAAAGTTTTATATTTTTTCAAAATAAAACCCTTATATACACTATTCATGATTGATTTGCCATCCAGCAGGCTGTGTTTCTTTTTTCTTAAGTTGCCTTTCTTAAATATTATTTGACTGATTTCTAGCAATGTCAAAATGAAATTGCTCAGTTGCCAGCTCTAGGGTTCTCTACTTTTCTAAAATAATCTAGTAAGTTTAGAATTAATAAAACACATAATAATATATTATACCTACTTAATTGCTTGGAAAACCGCGTCCTATATCTCGCTCTTTCAAAGCAAGCAAGCAAGCAGAATGGTGAAAGTTATTAGCAAAGATAATAAACTGCAAATTGTGAAAGCTTTCAACCATTATAAAAGAGATAGGCCAGACTTCACACGATTTACGATTATAAATCGATTAATTCATATACTTAGGGTAAGCATGTATTATTTCTTAAATATGCAATTGCAAATTACTTATAATTTTAGGTGGCTGAGCGTTCTATAAGGGACATTGCATCACAAGGACAGGACGTTTTGAAATCTTCCATTTGTAGTTACCTAGTATACGCGCTAAGACGGACGTTTTCTTAAATTACACGTTTAGAAAAGATTTGCAACGACAAATTTGGCAGTATCATCTGAAGAATGAACATTTTACTCTCGACAAACTCTTGGCTGACTCTCGCGAAAATTTGGAATACAAGGGGGCAGGACTACTTTATTCAAAATTATTAAATCAATGGGTTACAAACACAAAATGGTGAATGGACGCAAAATTTTATGTGAACAAAAACACGTCGTTGCATCCAAAATTAAATTTTTGAGACAATTTCTCCAATATCAAAATTCTAGTGAAAATGTGACATTCGTGTACCTAGACGAAACGTGGATCTACCAAAACGGATGCGCGAGTCGTCAATGGGTACACGAAATCGATCTTAAAAGTAACCCAGCCAAAATTAAAAGTGAGGGGAAGAGGTTCACGATTTTGAATGCCGGATGTAATTTAGGCTTTTTGGGAGGGTGCGACATGTTACTAGACTCAAAGAACAACGACAGAGGGACTATCATAAAACTATGAATGGGGAAATTTTTCAAAATTGGTTGGTTAATCAGCTGATTCCTGCTTTGGACAAGTTGCAAGGAAAATTTGTAGTAGTTATGGACAACGCACCTTATCATTCAGTGCAGTTTGACAAGCCGCCCACATTTTCTTGCAAAAAAGGTGTATTGCAGGAATGGTTGGGTAACCACCACAATGTCGAAATTCTGGGCAAAATTACTAAGAAAAAACTTTGGGAGTTAATGAAACCTTTTACAGCAGACGGAAATAAAAGATACGTAACTTACGAAATTTTGAAAAAGCGCAACTAAAGTAAATATTATTTAACCTGACGTCTCCAAAAGCCTCCAAAAAGGATTAAAATTCTGAACGACCCAAGTGCTTTACAAAAATAAATGAGTAAATACTAAATACATGCATAAGACCGAGACAACAATATCGGGCAGTTACTCATCGCTAATCGGTTCAGAAATTTAGCCTAATGCACAGTAATGTATTTTGTAAAGCGCTGTTAGGTAAGGAGTATTATTGCGTACATACGTTAAGCCGGCCGGAGGGCGTGGAATATGCTCTGTATACATACGACTTGAGTTCAGAATTCTCGTGTAAAAAGAACAGCAATATGTATTTGGTATGTGTTACGACAACATTTAAATTATAGTTATTATTTTATTTATAATGAAATCATTATTATATCTAAGTATTATAAACCAATATCGA
>JABXWE010034323.1:0-31649 GCA_014611495.1 Limonius californicus
TACAAGATGTATTTACAAATAAGTATCAACATGAATAACATAATTTAAATAAAAGTGTTTCGTTACATTGATATTAAGAAGAAATTAATGGAAAAAGGATCTACTTACTTGTTGGTAAAGTTTAAATTAAATAAAGAACGTTCTACTGCTTGAATTTCTTCGAAAACATTTATGAAACATGAGTTGCTGCCGTCATATTTTGCAAGCTTGTCCACGTGTTACAAGACCGCGGTTCGCGCCAACGTTAGAAGTTTTGAAATTCGAGATTGCGGAGAATCGTTCAAGGCAAAGTCTACATTCCTCCATGCCAGAGTAAACAAGGCGGGTTTTTAATTGAACAAGCAAATGTTATAAAGTCTTAAGAAGTTATATTTATTTGTTTAAAGTTGTTTGTTATTAATTAATAAAGTTATGTCACTATGTTTTGCGGAAAAGAAAGCACTGATAGTTCTATTTTGATATAATTCCTGAATGTTCAAATGTTCTTCCATTTTCTATGCCTTTTGTGTGTACACTTTGTCCTTAGTGTTCGAGTCTACACAGTTTGCTCCAATTATAACAGTGATCCTGAGATCATCTCATACAGGTTGGTTACTTATTTGGTTTATGTGTTGGTTAAACAATTTATAGATTTATTTATTTATTGTTGGATTCTCAGATAGAGTGAGATATCTTGCTTACAGTTTCGATGTTAATAGGCGCCCAATGTATAGGTTTAACCACGCTATTATTTTATATTTGCTCATACTAAAAATTTATTTTATCTCATGCTCAAGCTTAAATAATTAAATACACAAATTAAGAAAGAAATTAATTAGAGTTAGCTGACAGCAATTAATATTTATTACCTATACACCTACCCCTAGCAGATTTGATTTGTGGTGTGTAGTTCGTCGCGTATCCATTTCGTAGTCAATAATAACGGTACTTATTCGTACAATAATACCAGTATTTAAAATAGTGAATACGCAAGTTGGAAAGAGTTGCCTCTTAAAGAAAATCAAAATCAAGGAAAGCAGTACAATAGACGCAGCAAACCGAGAACAGAAAAACATGTAATCTTGGAAGGTGTTCAAAGCGGAGTCATACAAACATTTATATATTGTGATAGTGTTTGCACATTTCTTGCGACCCAGAAATCTAACAAAATTTGCTTAATGCCTGTAAGTTAAACTGTTTTATATAAGAGAGTCCAATTATAACTTAATAAATTATTTAGAGCAAATATGATTTTGTAAAATTGGTTGTTTAGATAATTGTTTTATGTGCCAGTAAGATAGATATCTTAATACTACAGTAGTATATTTCGCCAGAAGCAAAATATTTGTTTAAATAGCTCCTAATTAATTATTTCTGTTACAAATTGACCAATCTATCGTAGATGTAGCTAAAATGAATTTTAAAATTATACACCGTAGATAACTTAATGTACGGTTTCAATCTCCTTTTTTTTTCTCGATATAATTTCATGGTTTTCCTGATATATTCCCATTAAGCATAAAATCACGAAGGAGCTAGAGGGGACGACATTCTTCCGCATCATCGTAGTTGAACAAAAACGTAGGTCTTAATATCTGAGAACTGTTTAAATAACAGAGCCGATTATAATAATAAGGCTACGCCATTAAGAATTTACATTCAGCAGGTCCCATACAATTTCTTTATTAAACAAATAGTGTTTAGCTATTCACTGGTGCAGCTCAGCTGGCCGTGTCCAAAAGAGTTGGAAGGCCTGAAGACAGCCGTCACATTAAATTATTCAATAACCAGTTGTTAAAAAGAAAGTAGATCCCTTTAGCTACAGTTGCGGCTTAATTACAAATAACGAAAAATATCTTCGAAATGCTGCGTGGGTCATACAATTATTCAAATAATGGGTTAAGTATTTTTTTCTCGTGTAATTGGTAGTGGAGTCATATGTTAATTGGGGTGATTGGACGATGACGCCGCGTCTCTTGCAGCTGTCGCCCTGTACAAACACCGGTCACTTCTGGGGAAAAACGTGTAAATACGTTTTCTTCTTTTCTTGGGGCTTAATGGGCGCTTGGGCGGGGCGCAATCAAATATTGGATTAAAAGCCAGCCAAAATTATTGGCCCTATCGTAATTCTTAGAACAACAAATGAGATGGGCCGAAGCAATTTTCTAAATTAACTCTTTCGTTCCACTACATGCGTCTCGAAAAACCAACAGAAAAACACAATGTCAAGCAGAAATAACGATTCGATTGGATTTCTGTACACTAAAACGGAGCGCTCTATTCCGTAAAGTGCACCAATAATCGAATTACCCGGAGGCGGATAAACTAAACATTCGTTCTCGTGTCGCCGATCGCAAATATCCCTGTCTCCAACCACTATCAATAAGTGAACTTTCCATCTGGAAAATATTACTGCATATCTAAACTGTAATCGAATTTCAACTTCTCTGAAATTCAGGCTATCAGAGAAAATATTAAATTTTCTTCCACTGCGCTGCTACTTCTGTACACTTTTTAATATTTTCATGTTGCATTCGGTTTACTTCCTTCCGTCAATAAAAAAAAGCACGCTGTAAATGCAGATTTTGTAGTTTTATTAATGTTTTGGTTGGTGCTAGATAAAAGGAGACATAATTTAATCAATAACAGGATTTCTCATTGTTCTGAGGATTTCTTTAGATGTGCTACTTAGAAAAACACTAAAATCAGTAGAATTTCTGCCACCAACTTCACGACATTTGATTGCCCTTGTAACGATGGCTTGTTGGACACGCTAGAGCATTGCTTCATTAACGGTTGCTGCTGCTTCACGAATACGAAGTACTAGCTCTTCTTCATTTTCAGTTGGCGTCACATACACCATGTTTTTTAAATGGCCCCACAAGAAGAAATCTGGGCTTCTTGGAGGTCAGACCACTGTACTTCCGCGGCCGATCCATTTTCTTGGATAACATTCCCTAAGCCAGTTTCTCGTTCTAGCCGCATAATAGGATGGCGCCCCGTGTAACTGCATCCACATATCGCGGCGAACCAATAAAGGGATATCTTCTAACAATGTTGGTAGTTTGTCGTTTAGAAAATTCAAGTTATTGTTAGCATTCAATCGCTGAGGTAGTACAAAAGGACCGACCAATATGTTATCTACGATTCCTGCCCATACATTGACCGAAAATCTAACTTGATAATTCCCTTCATGTACGGCATGGGGATTTGGTTGGGGAAGTTAAAAATGCCATTTCGTGTAAAAGTGGCTTCATCTGTCCATAAAATATTATTTACAAATCTTGGGTTTTTTCTACGTTGTTGTAACAACCAGTTGCAGAAGGTAATGCATGTTTCATAATCTTCCTCTAATAAATGTTGCACCCTGACTTTACGGTAGGGCTAGAGGCCATCATCTTTTATGATTTTGTGAACAGTGGTTTGTGATGCACCAACAACTCTAGAAACAGCACGTACACTAATACTTGGCTTTTCCGTTACCAGATCAAGAACATCCTCTTCTAAGTTATTGTCTCTAACAGTTCTTGGCCGACCTCTATCCCAATTTTGAACAGGAAGGATATTTTAAGTTTCTCGAAATCTGTGATTTGCAGCTCAAATTACTACGTGGCTTGGATGTCTTCATTTAGGAAAACTCTGAGCGTAAACCCTAGCAGCCTCATTGCAGTTTCCCTCACATTTCACATTTCACAAGAATCCCAATCATATCCACGTACTCGTTTATAGCATACTTCATAATGATGGTCACGACACAAATGAACTCAATAACACGAATTAAAGGCGAAGTTAATGCAGATTTCGTAATGTCAATTCAAAATAGATTAACTTGACACACGTATCAAAACGCAAACAACAGATTTTCGAAATTTTTATCACAGTACCTACCCATGCACCTGCATTGTTGTAAAATTGTGCTTTTACCAAAAGTATGATTTTTAACAGTACTTCCAAAGGAGAACTAAATTGCTAATTCAATGTTAATTATCGGGTTTGAATTAATAATAAGTTTCATCATTAAGCAAATACATGTTTTACTTATAACCATTTGGCTAAAGTTATGTACTAAAGGTATGAACTTTAACATCATCGTACAAGAAAATTAAGCTGCGGAGCAAATTTTTTCTTGCAGTTTTGTCTTGAATTCTTAAAGAAAAAGTTTACCTGAAGCTTTTAATTCAATTAAAGGACACCCTGTATAGTGCCGTAGATACTAATATATGAACTTAAAAATAAAAGTCAGTAGGTATATTCGCTAAAACTGTATATTGAATAATAAGTAGAGAATCATTACCATTACCTTCCCATTACCAATTCCATCAGTTTATTAAAGTATACATAGATTCTTCTAGATCACATTTTTTGCAAGAAATAATAGTACAGTTATTATTTTTAAATATACAGAAGTGGTGCACAATAATGGAAACTTCAAGACCATTGAAAAGGTCAACTAAATTTAAGTGTCTAGAAAACAAACATAAGTAAAAGCGCATGTATAATATTTGCACCTGCAATTTGATCATTGCAAAAAGTAATTATACCGCGTGATACACTGGAGAGTCCGAACCTACAATCCGCAAAATAGGCAACCCAAAATACATATGATTATGTACTGTAATATTTATGTTGTTACTGACGGTATTATGAATTAAAGATATCTGTTTAAATTAAGAAAGTAAACTGTCAAGCATATGAAACAGACGGCTCTGATTCATAATGTCGCCAATAAAACTATAATAGATAAAGCAGTACTTTGCGATATGTATTTTGGGTTGCCTATTTTTGGAATGATATACCTTGTATACAGTTTATAACTAATTCATTACAACGATACACCACATCAGAATGCTGAAAATGGAAGAAGTAGAAAATATGCAAAATTAAATGTATGTGTCCTGAGTCTAAATATTTTTGGGGGCTTATCTTCGGAAACAGAATTGAATTGAACACCTGCTCCAGCTAATCAACATGGGAGCTATCGAAGACTTTCTTAATATTCTCTAACAAACAACAAACCTACCGCTTGACATTTTATTAACTGCAATAATGTAATGACTTATAACATTGATCTAAATAAAATTATATTATTTTACGATCTTTTAAGTGATTGTGTTAACTCTATTAGAAACATGCTTGCGACCTTTGAAGTGATACAAATTGGCATGCTTTTAACAGAAAAAAAAAACGTATAAATCTAAGACATAGATTACTACTGAATGATTAGTTGCAAATAGACAACTAAAATATATTTTAAGCACGACAGTATCATATTTTTTTGACTATAGTGTCTACTTAATGTTTGCGCAAAATTTTAAGCCCGGTATAAATCTTTGATACGCATACAGTTTTACAATAAATTATTTGGCTTAGCTGTAACACCCTGTAATGTTGAGATAAATCATCAACCATATTCACCACCTAGCACACCATCAGAATTTTTCTTATTAATGTAGAAGCTGTTCTTAATGTGAAACGATTTCAGATTACGTAGAGAATATTAAGAAAAACGCAATCGCTGATTTGAAGCGGTTTCCTCGGGCGCCTTTGCCGACAGTTTTCAAAATTGTTTGGAACGTTGCAATAAGCTTATTAAAGTAAACGGAGATTACTTTCTATATACATCACATATAGTTCGTGTTACTTAAATTGTGTTTCTTTCTATTACACCAGATCGGGAATTAAATTGCCAAACGTATGTATACATTAATAAACAATTTTTCTGATTACAAACCTCTTTCGAATAATTAAATAACAATTGAGTGTAACCGAATTACATGCTAGCGCAAATTATAAGAATTATCATAACCATACAATTTACATGCATTTTAGTAAATAACACGTTCTATAGTTTACAGCATTTTGTTTTCTCCATATTTGAATGTATTAAAATAGCTGTACATTTTGGTATGACGGTTATTGTAAATTATTTTTTAATTATCAACAATGTAGAACAAATAGTTGAACATGAAATTTGAATTGAAATTTAATCAAGTCATCTGCTTAATATTATGAAATTGCGGTTTTTCGGGTCTTTACTAATCATAGACCCTATTTTATAACTAATGTAGTAATTACTAAAATGTATCCATCAAAAAATACGAAGAATTTGGCCTTTATGCCTTCATGGGGTAGAAGAGTATGACACAATCTTCTTCTTATAGTACACTATTAATCCATGATTGGATATACTTATGTATCCATCACAAAATAAGAATTTGGACTTTATGCCTTCATGGGGTCGAAGAATATGATACCATCTTCTCCTTATAGTACACTTTAAATCCATTATTGGATATATTTATGTTTCCATCACAAAATAGGAAGAATTTGGACTTTATGCTTTCACGGGGTAGAAAAATATAATACAATCTTCTCCGTATGGTACACTATTATTGCATGATTGGATATATTTATGTATCCATCGCAAAATAAGAAGAATTTGGACTTTATGCCTACATGGTGTAGAAGAATATGATACCATCTTCTCCTTATACTACACTATTAATCCATGATAGGATACATTGATGTATCCATCACAAAGTAAGAATTTGGCCTTTATGCCTTCATGAGGTAGAAGAATATGATACCATCTTCTCCTTATGGTACACTTTAACTCCATGATTGGATATATTTATGTATCCATCAGAAAATAAGAAGAATTTGGAATTTATGCCTTCATGGGGTCGAAGAATATGATACCATCTTCTCCTTATAGTACACGTTAAATCCATGATTGGATATATTCATGTATCCATCAGAAAATAAGAAGCATTTGGACTTTATGCCTTCATGGGGTAGAAGAGTATGATGAAATTCGAAACAAGTTTTTTATTTTAAATTTGTTAATTCATATTATAATTATATGTCATACCACGTAAATATTGTATTGAATTTTTCCTATTGTACTTTATAAGTTTTCTCAAAATTCTTTGGGCAGCTTCGTCATAACGTCTACGGTTTTACTGATGTTAAAAGCTACTGCTCACTCATAAACAACATATGCTTTTGGTAGTCCGTTTATAAAAATCCATAAATTTGGAATACTTGTGCCGTCAAAGCTCCAAAAATTTTGTTAATGCTTATAGAAATATTAAAACGTGTAGGGTCATTTAAGAAAGAGATGGTCAGGTAGGTTAGGTGTTGCTATACATTTTTCATTACCATTTTGTATAATAATTTTTTAGTTTCTGTGGCCCAGATGATGGTCCCACAGTTAATCATCGCCCAGCTGATCATCGCCCAGTTGTCCGTGTTCGAGTTGACCGTTGCCTACTTGTCGCGCACCGAATTATGTATTATTGTATTTAATAATAAGGTGCGCGACAACTGGACGACGGTTGCCTGGGCGATGGTCACCTAAGTGACAGCCAATTGGGCGACGGATAACTGGGCGACAGAAACTTAAAAATTAATAAAGACGATAGTAGAAAGAGATTTAAAAACACTAATAACTAAGAAGAACGCCTAATCTACCCAATTTAAACATCTCTTTTTCAACGATTCTACATGTTTTGATATATGCTATAAATGAAAATATTTTCTAACTAGCTGACTCAATTTTGCATGGGAAATTTCAATATTACTTCGATACGTTTTGTAATTCTACACAATATAAAATAAATTAAAATATAAGTGAGATTTTTCAAATTTTATGTTCATAGCGTTCGTTTAAATTCTTAATCAAAAAATATTATTTAAATAATATACTGGGTAGTAGATCAATAGGAAAGAATGGTGATTTTAGTAAAAAACGCGATAAATAGCTTTCATATGCATAGCACATTTGATTTATTATTTTGTTGCCCAGTTGTCCCGTGCCCACTTCGCTATCGCCCAGTTGACCATCGTACAGTTATCCGTCTTCCAGTTAACTAGTGGACTGTATCCGGAATAATATAGTAGTAAGTATTATTTAAAATTTAATACCATTAGGATTTCCGTTCATTCAAGTCAACATATTTCAAATCTAATTTGAATACAGGATAAATAACTTTTATATGCATTGCATAGTTGACCTATCATTTTGTTCTCAGATATCCCGTGCCCACTTGCTATCGTACATTGTACGTCGTCCAGTTGACAATCGCTCAGCTTCGCGTTGCCTAGTTGACCGTATACGAAATAATAATAATAATAAGTGAGTATTTTTTCGAATTAAAGATCATTAGGATTTCCGTTCGTCCAAATCAATATATTTAAATCTATTTTAATATATAATAAATAACCTTTATATGCATTGCATATTTAATCTATTATTTTGTTGCCCAGATGTCCCGTGCCCACTTCGCTATCACCCAGTTGACCATGCTACAGTTGTCCGTCGTCTAGTTGACCATCGCCCAGTTTCATGTTGCCTAGTTGACTCTGTCCGGAATAATATAGCAGGAAGTATTATTTCAAATTATAGATCATTAGGATTTTCGTTCGTTCAAGTCGACGTACTTCAAATCTAATTTTAATGCACGATAAATAACCTTTATGTGCATTGCATATTTGATCTATTATTTTGTCGCCCAGATGTCCCGTGCTCACTTTGCTATCGCCCAGCTGACCATCGTACAGTTGTCCGTCGTTCAGTTGACCATCACCCAGCTGTCCGATGTCCGTTGCCTAGTTGACCGTGTCCGGAATAATATAGCAATGAGTATTTTTTCAAATTTAAGAACATTAAGATTTCCATTCGTTCAAATCGACATATCTCACATCAACTTTGAATACACGATAAATAACTTTTACATGCAATGCATATATGATCTATTCTTTTGTTGCCCAGATGTCCTGTGCCCACTTCGCTATCGCCTAGTTGACCATCGTACAGTTGTTCGTCGTCCAGTTGTGCGTCGTCCAGTTGACTATCGCCCACTTTTCTGTGTCCGGAATAATATAGCAGTAAGATTACTTCAAATTCAAGATCATTAGGATTTCCATTCGTTCAAATCGACATATCTCACATCAAATTTTAATACACGATAAATAACTTTTACATGCAATGCATATTTGATCTATTCTTTTGTTGCCCAGATGTCCTGTGCCCACTTCGCTATCGCCTAGTTGACCATCCTACAGTTGTTCGTCGTCCAGTTGTGCGTCGTCCAGTTGACCATCGCCCAGCTGTCCGTTGCCAAGTTGACCGTGTCCGAAATAATATAGCAATGAGTATATTTTCAAATTTAAGAACATTAAGATTTCCATTCGTTCAAATCGACATATCTCACATCAAATTTTAATACACGATAAATAACTTTTATATGCATTCCATAGTTGATCTATTATTTGGTTGCTCAGATGTCCCGTGCCCACTTCACTATCGCCCAGTTGACTATCTATAGTTGTCCGTTGTTCAGTTGACCATTGGGCAGTTGTCTGTTGCTTAGTTGACCGTGTCCGCAATAATATAGCAGTGAGTACTTTTTGATATTTAAGATCATTAGGATTTCCGTTCGGTCAAATAGACATATATAAAATCTCATTTTAATATTTTACATTTATTAAATTATCAAATGTAAGCTGCATAAAATTTCGTCGCAAATCAAATCAGTAAAGGGAGAAAAACATCTTTACACGTTAAGAATCTGTTCTCCAAAAATAGCATACCAGAAATAAGCAATGTTCAACCCACGACCTAAAGGCAATCAAAAGCGAATATAAGCATGTAATTGCCTGCATAAGAAGCAAGCAAACTCGGCTGAATGTAGCGTTATAAGGAATTTGATTTAAAGTGGTAGTGAAACAGGCAACGCTTAATGGCGAAATAATTTATATTTGATTAAAATATTCCGGTTTTCCCAGCACGCGTTTGGGGTTAGGGAAAGTTGCAAGTTTTATTCTTTTATGATGGATTTTATTTCTCAATTTCGCGCTGCAAATAGCCTCAATTTAGTCTTGTTATTTTTTGAGTGCGCTTTATTAGCAGCGCTCGTGAGTGTCATATTTATTAACATGCAGATAATCTATCGGTTTCTTGTACGGACTGTAATTGCAACGCATTAATTAAATGCAATTCTGAATATTAAAAATCGCACAATGCTATAAACTCGATAAGTATCTTCTCCGTGAAGGCCAGAACCATAACTTATATAAGTAACAGAATTAACGACAGTGTCGTTAAACGATAATTTGCATTCTACCAAATGTTGTAACCACATCATGTAATAAAGCTTGCTTTTCTTGGTAAACGAACGAGTAGGGAATGAATTGATTAGTTGCTTTATAACTCGGATCATTTGCATGAACGTTACTATCGTTCCAATCTCAATCGTGATGGTTCTAATTATTCCACTGGCGTGTTATTTCATTAGTGGGCATATTTTGCAATTAAATAGGTATTTCCGCTTGCATACTTTTCCTCGTCTCTCCAGCGCTTACAACTCACAAACATACCATTAAAATGTATTTACCTACGTTCCAACAATTAATAAACAAACGTGACAGTAATTGTTCACACCTTCGAAGGGAACAAAAATCAGGCTTTTCTTACACTCGTTTAAATCCATAATCCTGCACTGAAAATGCAAATCTAAGTTTCCAAACGCTTAAGCAAGGTCGGCTCTGCCAAAGAAAAATTGAAATGTATGCAAATTATGACTACGAACTTGGAAAACTTTGTAAGCGCTAATCCAACGTGAAAAAACTGTTAACATGAATGGCAAGATGGATTATGTTGTCTGCAGCAGAACCAAAGCGGGGTTGGCCACCGGTTGTAAATGCGAGATACGAGAAATTTCCTGTGTGAATTACTCTATTTGGCGCTGGCGGAAAATTGTGCTGGGGTCAGAATATGGAAATCGTGCAAGTGGTTTATATTTAATTACGCACATGATTCACAATATCAGTATTTAATAATTAAGGATTAGTTTTGTTTATCAGGAAGTTGATTATTGATTTGTAAATAGAATTGTTCTTATATTGCCGTGAAATAATTGATAAATCATAATTATTTTTTAAGATACATTCGTTTCACTAATTGACTACAAATATAAATAAGTTGGCTGGAACTCTAATACCTTTACCGCCACCATTTCCAACCTTTCATAAATTATCCTAATTTCTTTCTGATTTCATGAATGGACTTTGTTATAAACATAAAATTACTAATAATAATAATTTCTGAAATTGCTTCTTTAACTGAATTGTTTAGCAACTTTTGAAAATTAAATTGCAAGGAGTTTCAACTAGGATAATGTTTATTTCAATCTGTCTTCCAGCTTTCGAATCAATATCCAGATATCTGAAATCACTTTCGGTTTCTAGTGGTCCTAAACGGTGTCCGGTGAAAATTCTGAAATAAAAATCACGAAATAAAAATCCCGAATCGAAAGTCTAGAAAGACAAAATCCCGAAAACAAAAATCTCGAATGACAAAAATCTCGAATGACAAAATCCCGAAAACAAAAATCTCGAATGACAAAAATCTCGAATTGTAAATATTCGTTTCCAATCATAGATATAGGATTCAGAGAAAGAATTGTAGGGATTAAAAGACTTGCATCTTCTACACTTTTACATGGCGTTAATTGTCAGAAACATCAGCTAAATAACATCACAATTAAACAATATATTCAGGGGAGAAATGTATTTGCACAGAAGAAACATTACAGGGATGTGACAGTCCGGCTGCAAAATTGTGTTGCTCGATATGCTGACACCAACAGTGTAGATATTTTAAGAGGAATTGCCCACAATTTAAACTTAAACGTATAAATTTTTTCCACAACGCATGTCCAATGTATAAATTTATAATTAATTAGAATAAAAATAAAATAGTAAGTTTTAAATAAAAATTAAATATAATAATCACAAAATCTGGATTATTCGAGATTTTTGTCATTCGAGATTTTTGTTTTCGGGATGTAGTCTTTCGATATTTTTGTCAATCGAGATTTTTGCCATTCGAGATTTTTGTTTTCGGGATTTAGTCTTTCGAGATTTTTGATTCGGGATTTTTGTTTCGGGATTTTCACCTAAAACCGCCCTAAACGTGTATATTCGCCGAAACCTCAGATATATTGCTGTGCCTCCTCTCAAAAATGAATTATAAATATTATACAATAAATACATTGTTATGTGACTTTTATAATTGACTAACCATGTTGGTGCATCAAAGGTAAGATTCTCCTTACTAGAGGCAATCTGTTTTACTTGAATTAATCACCTTTAAAGTTGCTAATATAAATGCTTCAACCAATAAATAGGGTTATCTTACAACAATAAATATTCTTTTATCTCAGGGAAATGCAGTAATTTATACTTTGAACCTTGTTTTTAAAAGATTTAACCAGTCTAAGAATAAAAAGTGGAAATGTGCATTATTAATAAAATAATTGACATAAATAAAATTTATTAAAGATTTGCTAATTTATCTGTGCTTTCCCTTTTCAATCTTAAGAATTTATCAATTAAATAAGAATGACTAAAGCAATTAATTATCAAAGTTTAAACATTCAACACACTTTTCGAATGAACCAACCTTCACACTGTAGTACTTGCTCTAACGTTTCAACCGGCGCGCCGGTACAATCGTCGTTGTTTGTTCTTCAAAAAGGTTGAACGTATACTTGTAGCTTAATCGTAGAATTCCTTCAAAAATCGGCGATCTTATGGATACGTAAGTTCTCATAGGTAAGTAGCAGACTTGACTGACTCTGAATTTTGCTTATCATTTTTATCGATGCGAAAGTTCAAAAATTTGTGTAATTCATGAACCACAGCATTGGCCAAAATTATAACTTCTTGTAACAAAATCCGATTTAAAAACGTTATGTGTCAAGTCGATATTTCAATTTTCTAGTTAAACTTTTCTTCCAATTGCAGAAACTCTCACCTTTCACTCATTATGACAGCTATAAATGTGAATCGATGTTAAAAAACAGATGAATGTCAGGAAACAGATGAAGTCGACTCACGCCAATACGGGATTTGAATTATTTAATTAAAATTCACTTTCTATCCCCAGGTAAGATAGAAAAGCACTACGATGGTTCACGAACAACAATAAATAATTCGTTTTACTGATACACATATAACACATATTGAACATATTTCCAAAGTTTACGAAGTAGCAGAAAGACCGTCCTTCTGCTTTGCAATTACATCGCTACTGAAACACCAAAGATCAATAAACTTCAACTTTTTTATATTGCTTGTTAGACAACAAAAAAATTAGTTCTTGGCGAGCGTTGATTGGGAACGTGGCAATACAAACATATCTGAAACAAATCTCCTGACTTCTTTCAGCCAAACAGGAAAAAGAAGAAAATTACAAAATGTTATTAAATCTTAATAATTAAAATAAATTTCCAATCTTCATATAAAAGAAAATCTGTTTTAAAACATAAAGCTTGCAAATTCCTTCACATTTTGATATCTCACAAGGATGTAATTTGTTTTTATATAAAAACATTTCTAATTATTAAATTATAAAAATTATTAAAATTAATTAACAGTGTGCTTATCATAGTCCAGCACAAAATAGTTTTATCAATTTGACACAGGAAAAGTCCAACTTTACCCAAAATACATATTTGTTTAAGTATGCTGCACGATTCACTGTGTAATATTGTATAAAAATTGTAATACAGTTTGTCTTAAAATTGCCCTTAGTTAAACATTTTAGTTTTATCTGCCTATCATTTGAAAAAAAAATATAAAATATTAACAACTTTACATTGTTGATAGATCAAGTATTACATCTCAAATAGTTAGGAATTCTGTCGATGTATTGTTGTTTAACATAGTGTAACACTGCATTGTTAGAGAACTTGCTAATAAATACTTTCTACTATTTGAAACAGAAAACAGCATAAGTACGCAACAATGCCCAGTGTAATAAAACTAATTCATTAATAATAATAACAGAAGTTGCTAAATGTAGGTAATAACAGGCCTTTGGCCTATATACAGAGGAAGGCAATTAATAAAATTGAAATTTTAATAATTCAAGATTTGAATATTTTTGGACCAATGCGTTATGGCTCAGTTTCTTGTTATAAAATCCGACATTTTAGATACACTTTGTACAGCCATTTAATTTATGTTATAGAACTAATATTCTAGAATCAATTTAATGTATCATATAGAAGTACTTTTATTTTTATACAATTTAGTACTGTATTCCATAGACTTTGGAGAAACTTGGTTATTAAACTAATACCAACTGTAGATGAAAATAAATGGTATTCGTATTGCTTAAAAATTCTGATATTGATTATTGATTATTTGCTTTACACCATCTAGTTTAGATGATTATCTATTACAGAGCAGTGTTAGGCTTCTACTCTTAATGGCTGTTTCCCTCAAAAGGGAATGATAAACCAGCGAGACATTGTGCCTAGTAAATCTTTTTAGGAGTAGAAGTACCTGCACTCCCAGTGATTTGGGGCCCACGCTAAGTTGTAGATCCTCTATGTTTATTTATTTTATTTGAGAAGTATTTGAAATTTAAATTTCAACGGGAAGAATGCGAAACACATCAATTTAAGAGAAACTAGAATTGTTTTCCAAATGTAAACTTATGTTATGTAAAAATTCCTTTAAATACCGTGGCTTTAAATTTTTTATATTTTTTTCTGTCTATTTGTATTCGAAATGCGGTGTGTATTTATTTTTGAAAAAATACAGCCATTGTCTGCACGGGGTGGATAGAGGATGACTTTTACGTTCGTTTTATGTGACAATTTGTTATTCAACAGTTAGTGTCATTTTAAAAATAGCCTAAATTACGCAAACGCCTGTACTTTTTTTTGGAAATAATTATTTTCTGTGTAATGAAGCATTGTCTGTAAGTATGCCTGACACTTTGTTTATATGATCTAAGTTTCATATTTTTAAATTAATGGGCATAAATCCTGAAACTGAAGAGCCAAAACGTACATAACTAAACAATTTCTATAAACGTAAATTGGAAAATACTTTTCAAGTACCTAATTGTAAACATTGTTTAGCGTATTCAAATGTGGTAGAGGTGTGTTTTTAATGCACAGCTTTCAGTTAAATAATGCACATAATATACAATAACTTCTTCAATGTATTTGATGTAAACTACCACCACACTTCAAAATTGGCCAATAAATTTTAAGCCGCAGAGTACAAAAAGAGAATGATTTTCGAGCATAATTTTCTTATTGACATTTTATATATGTTCTGTTACGCTGTTATAGTAATGAGCATCGATTTTAATAGAAAAGATAAGAAGGGTTCACCCAGTTATACACCGATTAGGGTTTGGCTACTTTTAAGGAATGTATTTATAAAAAAAGTTAAAAGACTTCAATGTTCAAGAAGTTTCCAAAGAATGTAAACCGACTTATATAACATCGATATATAAAAAAAGCAACAGAAATGATTGCAATAATTATAGAGGTATTTCTGTGGAAAGTTCGATCAGTACGTTATACGGAAGAGTATTGAGAGACCTGATAGAAGCGGAAGTCATAGAAGAAGCAGAACAAAGCGGGAAGATCATGCACCGATAACATGTTTGTCATATCTACACCGTTTTATTTAACAAAGGATACCCGACAGGGATGTTGCATATACCCAACGTTATTTAAAATATAGATTTAAGGTAGAAGTTTTAAGGAAGTGGAAACGAAAATGTTTGGGGATGGTGGTATCGTTAGAGAACACAATCACAGCCAAATTTTCTCTATCCTCTAAAGAGAAGATCTTGAATATATGACCCCAAAGTTGAAAAAAACTTATGGAGAATGGGAACTCAGAAGGAATATCCAGAAGACAAAATATTTAAATAAAATCAATAACTTATAATTAAACAACTTAGAAGAGACAGCAGTGTGTGAAGACTAAACCGATACGGATGAAAAGGAGATAAGAGCCGGAACCGTACAGAAAAAGAAAGTAAAAACGTGTTTAAAAGGAATAATATGGAGTAAACAGAAAAAGGATTCAAAACACAATATATACAAGAGAATCATCAAAAGTTCCCTATTGTATGGATCAGAAACATGCAGGATCCGAGATACAAATAAGAAGATGGTAGAAACTACCGAAATTGATGCGCTGAGGAGAGCAACAAATAGTACTGCAAGACGCGTTTACAAAAGACATTGAAAAAAAGCAACTCACTTGGTACGACCATGTATAACGTATGGCAGATCATAGGCTTCCAAAAGAAGCTATGAGCTGACTACCCGATTACAAAAAGATTACTCCTAAAAGAACATGGAATGAAGGTATCAGAAAAGCAATGAGCGCTAGAAACTTAGAGCAGGGGCAATAGGAAGATCGAAGACAATGATGTCTAGATATCGGACAACGTGGAATCACCTTTTTACTCGATTATTATTGCAATATTATAACCATGATAGCTATTCAATGTAGTACCCTGCCTAGTGATGCACATCCACCCACGTGGAAGGTTTCTACTGTCTTCCTGGAAGAAGGCTTTGGATTGCGTAATCACTTGCGAATATCTCCGATAGCGTCGTTATTTGACTGAATTCTTTTTCTGGCTAACAATTCTTGTAATGGACCAAACAAATTAAAATCGGATGACGCAAAATCAGGACTGTATGCTGCATGCGAAAGAAGGTACCACTAAAGTTTGCTTATGCTTTCAATAGTTCAGTAGCGCTAGGAAGTCGAACATTGTCTTAGAGAAATCAAATAGAACTTTGTCTTCTCTTCCGTTTCTTCCTGATCATCCGCTCAAGTTTATCGCACAGAAGTGTTGCATAAAGGTCTTCATTAATTGTACGACGTTCTGTAGGAAAGCTTCAAAAAGCACATTTTGGAAATCCCAATAAACATTGCTATCACTTTACTAGCTGACAACACAGTTATTGCTTTCTTGGGTTTTAGAAATGCGGTGATATCACTGCATGCTTACACGTATTGACTCAGAAGTAAAGGAAAGTACCTAGGTTTTATGAGTTGTCACAATTGAGTCGGTAAATGTATCTCCTTCTCTTCCAAATCGTACTGAATTTTCAAAGATCGAAGGACAATTTTCAATTCTAGGTCTACATATATATAATGCACCACCCATTACAATTACAGCTACGTGTTTGAAAATTTGCTAAAATAATGTTTTATTATTGCGTATGAAATGATCTCTATTTTCATTAAAAAAATCAAGTGGTTGTGGTGTTTGTCTACTGCCTCTCACATCAACTTGTTGCTAAGCAACAAAACAATATCTAGTAAACATTAATTAGTTGTTTCGACATTTTGTGGCAGAATTAATGTTTTAAAATGCCTCCAATAAGACAACCTAGAAATTTTAACCACATTTCCGATTTTGATAGAGGTCGAATTATCGGCACGAAAGAAGCTGGATTTTCTTTTCGTGAAATTGGTAGAAGGGTAAATCGGGACCACACTACAGTTGCACGAATATTGTCTGCTTGATCAGAAGAAGGCATTCAGCGACATCGTCCAGCTGGTAGACCTCGACGTAGCAGCAATGTTCGTGAAGATCGACTACTTTGAAGAATGACTATACTAGATCGCTTTCAATCTAGAAGGTTTGTTGTTGTAGACTGGATGCGAGCTCTTCACCGACGCGTGTCAATGGCATCAATTTACGGAAGAATCTCTTCTTTTGGACTGCGATCCTACCCTCCATTCCAACGGCTTCCTTTAACTGCACATCACAAGGCTGTTAGGCTTGCTTGGTGTTACGAGCGGCAGCATTGGAATCAGCAATGGAAAGACATTGTCTTCAGTGACGAATCAAGATTTTGTTTGTGTACGTCAATATCGAGGAGAAAGACGGAATCTACAGTTTGTTGACAGACGCCATACAGCTGTAACACCTGGACTTATGGTTTGGGGTGCGATTTGTTTCGGTAGAAAACCACCTCTTGTGTTCGTCCCAGGCACTTCAAATGCTCATCGCTATATTCATAATGTCTTGGAACCGGTGTTAGTACCATTCATGCAGACGTTGCCAAACGGTATTTTCCAACAGGATAACGCACGTCTACACACTGCAAACATTACCAAAACGTACTTCCAACAAGCACAATTGCCGCGGCCTGCACGATCACCGGCCTTATCGCCGATCGAACATTTTTGGGACATGATGGCCCGGCGACTAACATTATTGCCAAGAGCTCCTAACAACAACTCCTAGAAAGCTTGCCACGACTAATAAATGCTTGCATTGCTGTTCATGGCGATGTTACACATTAATAATTTTGTTTTCGTTGTTGTTATTGTTTTTCTGTAATTGTTAATATTATTTTATTAAAACCTGATCATTTCATGCGCAATAATGAAACATTATTTTAGATTATTTAGATAAATTAATAGAAAATTAAGTTATTCAGATAACTTAAAGCTATTTTATGCTTTAAACCTAAAAAATAAATTGTCCAAGGTGTTAGAACTATTTATCAAACTTGATTGTCGGTTTTTCATCTAGTAAATTAATTTCAGTTTTGATATAAACGATATTTTCAAAAAGTTATTAAATATTTGAGATTTGGTAAATTTGTGTTAACTTGTGCTTTCCGATCGGTTGAGGAAGTCATATGGTTTTTTGTAAAATGTACTTATTTTTATTTGTATGATGATGTCGCCATGGTTACCTGTTGAAAATAAAGAAAGAAGGCAAAGTGGACTTACCATGAAAATCTCAACGGGAACACGGGTTCGTCTGGCGAGACAATTAAAATTGTAATTCTGTGTGTTTATTATATCCTATTTGAATAAAACCATGTTATTAAGTGTTACGGTTGAAATCAGCGTTATTTGTTACTTATCTGTGTGAAAATGGATAATATTAGGTAAATTAGCCGCAAATCAAGAATTTGAGGCGGAGTATCAAAGTAGCGTCAGTAGGCTTCAGTTGTTTTTTCGACATGCTTTGTTTATATCTGCGTTAGGAATGATCTACAAATTGTACAAAAAAAATATAGAGGTGCAACGTATTTATCAGTTTATTGGTATATTTGAACATCTGAAGTAATAAGCAGTAAATAATATTTGGGTTAATTACCTTGTGAAACGATTTTACCAATACGAAGGTACTCAGTCCAAAGTTTTTCTGCGAGGAACTTCGAAAATAGCAGCAAGTGATAGACTTTCGTTTTGAAGTGTAAGATCAAGGAGTGCCATTCTAATTTCATATAGTGAAGTTTACCAACACCAGAAAAAATAAGCAAGTGCTTCTATGTGAAGAGGTTGGTCCATTTGAAAGTGCTTTGTTAAATTAGACCTTACTATTTATTTCACATAACTTTGCCATTAAATTGTTGAAGTTGTTTAAAGTTTTATAAGAAAATCTTAGATAATTCGATAACATTTAATTCATTTCTTTGTTGCATCCATATTTTATAAGTTCATGTTTACTACCTTGTATTCTTCGCCTTGTCTGCCTGCAGCAGTTACTAAAATTGATATTATAAACCCTGAGATAAGAGTTCTTTTAAAGTTTATGTTTGAAGTGGTCCCTTTGTATTGTTTCAATAACTAATGTAATAATATTGTAATATTTTTTTAATATGAAATGAGATCACCTTTAGGTAATTTACAAGTACTAATAAATCTCTTTCAATGTAGTCTTCTTGGCTTACCACACTTTTTACGACATTTTTATTTCTAGAGATAGTTTAGAAAATCTTAAGTCTTTTAAGAAGCTCTAGTTTAATAAACAGTACCTCTTGGAAACCTGTTCCTTTAAACAGCAGGTGATTATCTCCAGCTATTTCATATTTAGATTATGTGAACATGGCGGATGTAGACAGAAAAAAATTTTTGCACCCAAGAGCTGACAATTAAAGAGGAAAGTATAGCACAAATACTGTGCCAATACGGTTTGTGTTTAATTCCTCTCTTACAGTCTGTTGGGACGAAATGTTTAAGTAATTGACTAATTCTCGACCTGTCAATCATTTGTACTACCATAATTAATTAAAAGTTATAAATAGTAACTAAACCTTCAGTTCTTAAGTGCTCTTAATGTAAAGTTTAAGTTAATATTATCATCTATCATCACAACACTGCATATCGATGTAGGTAGATGATTTAAGTATAATTAAGAGGAGGCTGCAACGGGTGCAATATGTTTTATATTTTATATAACAACCTTGATAGTTTCAAAGAAGATTAAACAGTCTGCTAGATAAAAGCCCTAACAAGATTTTCTTTTCGTAACATAAATTAAATATTACATATATTTAATCGATAAAAATGTATAAAATAATTTGGATATATAGTATATGTATATGTGTAGGCTATCATATAATTTAAATATGTGCATGTACACTATCGCAACCTGGTAGTAATGCTAACTAAAAGCAACTGTCAGTTAATTCGTTAAACTAATTAACCAATCAATATCCATTAATAAAACACACATTTGTTTATATCTACATAAGTAGTGAATAAAAGGGTTTTAATATTATGTAAGCGAGGTTCGCAAATCACAATAAACCGAATGTTTGGTTTTATGTATTTGCTTTAACTTACAATTTTTATGTAATTATTCTCATAGGATTCATTGGTGACTTGGATTTCGTATCCGTTATAAAGAATATTCTCATGTCATGTAAGAAAATGTAGTTTAGGAAAAAAGAAATAACCAAGATACTGGCTTTGTGGAATTTTGTATTAAACTTCATTTGTCGAGCATTGAGCTAAAACGTAAACAAGCACACGTGTTTGACTCACCCGAGCGGGCGCTGTGATTGGTCTACGCTAGATAACGCTAATGCCTCATAACTTAAGTAATAATTGACGCTCAAATCCTCTACTTTGCACTCGTAGTTACCGGATTAAGTATGAGTGCTTTTTGAGTAGTGTTTATCGGTTTTCGGAGCGCTTGTACAGTGCCTGGTGCTCATTTTCCTAAAATGGAACAAGTCGTTCCAGAAACGTGTAACCGTAGGGAGTGTCCTGCTACCTGCTGCCTAGTAAAATTGAATAATTCGACGTTAGAAGAACATCCTGGGATTTTACTGACTGACATTGTACAATTTATTACTACAACAGTGGGTGTTAGTGTTGCAACGGTTAAAAGAATTTTAAAGGAGTTTCGGGATACTAAAACTTTGTCATCTCCAAAAAAACTTTTAGATTAATTTGATGATGCTGTTCTCTTTGCAATTCGTAAGAAGGTACGTGCTGTTTTTAATCAAACTGTAATTATTCTGTACAATATGCGAAACTTATTCCTAAACTTGCATTTCTTAGCTTGGTAAGTTTCTGTGTAGGTTCACGAATTTTTTTTTCGGAACGAAGTACCAACCATAATTATGCAGATGTTTCCAAGACCATAAAACACCTTTACTTAAAAAACGGTTCTTTTCAGAACCAACAATTCTTCTAAAAAAGAATTCCGACGGCGCCAACTTTAATTTAGAAACGCAAGGAATATTACGTAAATATACATCCGGTAAATCAACGCACCTGTCAAGCGTTTGTTTACGTTCTAGCTCAATGCTCAATCAATGAAGTATAATTACTTATTTACTTACTTGCTTTCCAAATTCTAAATCTTGTAGTTGTTTTCATTAGTGGCTGATGGATGGAAGGTGCCATAGATTACTGAAAATATTAAATATTAGTTCAGTAATAAAAGATGATGACAGAATATTTCATAAAGGTTGACTATGCAAAGCGAATGCTTTTAAGAAAGCTATATTTTATAACAATTACTGCAATTATTTAATTGATATTAAACTATAAATTAGTTGCCATAATTATGTTTACTCTAAACTCAAAATATTTATTTTAAAATGCATACTTTAGCATGTGCAAGGATTACAAACTTCATAAAAAGTTTTCAATATTTGAATTGCTTGACAAACCTTGATTAATTTTGTATACGGTCTTCGAGAAATTTAATAAATAATGATCTCCAAGCTGTTTTAAGTAACTTTATTACAAACTACATTTGCTAGTCTTCTAAGTCTAGTCTAATAATTTGATTTTTCTATTTATTATTTATTAAATTCAAACATTTGAGAAGAAGCTGCTGGTATTTTTTTAAGGTATCTGAACACGTCGAACGATAATTTAATTTATTTTTAAAGATTACCATAAATCAAATTGAAATACAGGAGACAAGTTCCAAATTATTCATTGAAAGTAAGCAACACTCTTTACATTTGTTAACTGAGCAGGATTATAGCGTGTAAACGAAACTATTTAAATGTTGCTTAGACCGGTCGTGTACAACTTGTTGTCTATCTTCAGGTAATTTCAAAAATTCTAGGAACAAAATCTCAAGTTACTAAACAATCCCCTTAAGTTATCACTACCATGAAGTTTTCGCTTCTTGTCTATCAAATAACAGTATTGAGTGTAAATAAAGAAGTGTGTTTATAACCACAACTTAATAGACTTAAAAAATGTATAATACACTTAATTTATAATTAAACTATGCATCCGATACAATATATTGTTGTAATCCTTTTGTCACAGAAAAGTTTAAAACCAAGTAAGGAAACAAATCATATGTATGTTAATATTTTAAAACAAGGTGTATATTTTAGATCTAACCTAAGTTTTAAAGCTGACAAGTTCTTATGAAAACATGATTATGGTGTAGACCGTATAGGACGTACAATATATGCTTGTAACTGTGGGTTTACAGGCTTTTTGGAGTGACTATTGTACGTTATAGAGCGGAACAAAAACCCCAACGTAGTGATAGCTGGACACCTTAAAGCAGCCTATGTAGTATACTGAGAAAGAACTTATAAACAATGCGTCCAGACCTGTTGAGCTATTCAAATGCTGTTTTTAATCGGGCTTGAAAGATTTTAAAAAACTTTAATCAAGATTATAATATGCGGATGTTAAATGGCACATTCAGTTATAAATATTGTGTTTCGGTGTAGCAACTGAATAGTAGCTAGGTAACTATTAAATAATTATAATAAATGCTATTGATTGTATGAATTACAGTTAACTTCAATGGAAAATATTGTTGACCATACTGTGCTAATGTTGGCTAAACTTAGCTATTTCTGAGTAGTTAATTTTATTTTATTTAAGGGATTAAACCATCCAGGAGTTTAATTATAAACCGAAATAAACTAGCGGTAATTGAATCTAAAGCCAATACAAAAATCAGATAAATATGCAGGGTGTTTAAAAATTCCTTCCCCATGGGAAAGGTGGTCAATACAGGCATAGACTGAACCCAAAAATGCAAACGGTGTACGGTTTTCAGTATTGAGATATTTCAGGTTTTAATAATAAACATTTTTACAATTTGGCAAGGTTGATATAAGCATGTTGATTAAATCATATTACAATTAGCATGTAATTAAATAAAAAGTGCTGTTATAATGTGTGTAAATCCTGATTACAAACTATCAAAAGATTTCGCTGAAATGTTTGTATTTAATTTATTTAACAGAATAACAACATTCGGAACAGCATAATTGTTTCAATAAATGTTCAATTGTGCGACTACCAGTTTCTGTATAAACGTGCCCGTCGAATTAAATTCTTGTGAGCTTCTCTGGATGGTTTCAACAGTTCTTTGTTCAAGTTCTCCCTGGGTATTTACTGGAGTTGGGCAAACTTTATTCTTCATATAGCCCCACAAAAAACTCCGAACTATTCAAATCAGGAGAACGTGGAGGCCAAATCACAGGGCCTCCATGATCTATCCAGCGATTTGGAAAATATAAACGTTAGCTGCACTATTTGGTAGTTCACCATCTAATTGCAACCATAAATTCGCCAATTCATTCAATGGTACATTTTCTAACTTCATCTAAAAATTGCAAAAAGTCGTCACCTCGAATTATGTTCTGAGCAAAATTGGTCTTAATACCAGAATATTCAAAATACCCCCCCAAACTTAATTGAAAATTTACGTTAATGTCTTCCAGGATAGTATACGTAAGGGTTTTCAGTAGCCCAATAATAGATGTTGTGAATATTAAAATATCTGTTTCTACTAATATTGCATTCGTCTGCCCAGAGAATTTTCAAAATAAAATTATTGTCACGATTACTTTTGGTTTATTAGTCACTGATAAAATTCCAACCTTCCTTGGTAATCTTTTGATAGAAGAATTTGCACTTTCGTGAGGATGTAAGGATGTAGTCCTTCCTAGGTCAACATTCTAGAAACCTGTTAGGCTGTGGTTTTCGTGTACTGTGAATATTACTTAAATGTATGATTAATAAATAAATATTTGTAGAAGCATACGTAGCTTCTGTCGGCTCTCAATAGCATCCGGGAGGGGTTTGAATGAGAGGCCGGGCAGGCAGGTGTTTCTTAGAATATGAGATATAAACAAAGGGTAGCAGAGTGTCAAGAGTGGTCCACCAACGGCTGCCTACAAAAGGCACTGTTGTTGAGAACTAGTCTTAAGTTTGCATATCGGCAATAATTGTGTAATAATTAATTAATAGCATTTACGAACACACTAACTGATAGCGATGCGAATATCCTCTAAGCTGAGGCAAGGTGCGAATTTAATGTTATGTATTTATATATAAAAATGGACTTCAAATGCAATAACAGCTAATAAAAGCAGTGGCGTCGCTGGCGAGGATATGGTTTATACCCTATAAAGTGTTATATGTGTTTACCCAAATGGTTTATTATCTACTTGTTATAATATGTGGATTACAAGCACTAGATCCTATTATTGTTAGTATACAAGATTGGTTTGTTGTTAGACACAGTAGCGTAATGAATATAAGTATCTATATGAGTAGATAATGTATGTGGCACAGCTAATCATTATTTAGCTAGCATTCATTCGGGAGGTAGTTAGTTGGCAGAGATGTCATCGAAAATGCGCTTACATCGAATTATTATTATTGTAAATGTATCATCAATGCCAGGATGGCAACGACTGACTTTTACGCGGATTGAACACTAGTTATACTTTCTCCTTCATATGGGGCTGTTATTATAAGAGCTGCCATTCAGTCTTAAATCTTCTTTGACCACTTTTACTGTGGGGAAACAATTTTGAAGGACCCTGTATATAATCTTTTATAATTTATTATAGGTGGCACCATACGTGTTTTATTCGAATATGTTGGGCAGTGACCGTTACATTGGTTATTGCGTTACCACTTTTAGAGTTTACTGCTTAGCGAATTTCTTCGATTGGTTGATAAAATGATCACATCGCAAAAATAGTTCTAACCGGAAACACACATTTCCTGTTGTGGTAAATTTCCTTTTAACATTTAATCGAATTGATTTTTCCCCATATGCAATCTAATTATGCGAAATATACCGTCGGTACACATCTTCCGTTACAATCTAATTGGCAATAAATAAAGTTAGTTCTAAACAGTATAAATTCAAATAAACAGATGGAATCAGCGCGAGATAATTCACGTTTCACACCTATGCAATTATTTGTAGCGATTTGATTTATCGAGCCGTGCAGCCTTTCGGTCGGTTCACGTTGAAATATCATCTTGATTAGCTGAATATTCAAATTAGTTTATCATTTACATGGCAATTAATATGTCGTACCGGTGGTAGAATTAATATTGAAGTAATTGTTATTAAACGGATACGGCACGGTTCATTTCCATTGTTGCAACTCTGTTGAATAACAATAAGATCGACTCGGGAAGTAAAAGGAATGTTAATCCTTGAGTCGCTATAGTTATCTGACACTGTGGAATTAAAAGGAAAGGACTCGATTCTTACCGAGGAAAAAATTCATTATATTTTATGCCTGATCTAAGTTTAAGTTAATAAAATCTGACTTCAGATAGCATCAAGCTGGTTATTCAAAAATCATGGCGATAATAGAAACGAAAAGGCGGCCTGGTCTGCCTACACTTACGTTTGCCCTAAGGCTGACTTGCCCATTTCTTTCAAAATCTGAATTTAAATTGGATTAATATCTTGACTACTTTATAATTAGATCCACTATGAGAAAACAAGGCAATAAATAAACATAAATAAACCATACTTGACAGTCTATAATTTATATCTATTTACCGTGTACTTAGCAGCTTCCAAGATTTATAACTCACGGTGTTATAATACCGGGTTACTAACTTAACCTTAAGATCTTTTCGTTTGTGATTCCAAAGCGAGTTAAAATTGCAAAATAACAGTTCATCAGACGTGGAATGTATAATATTTATAGAAACGATATGGAGATTCACGGTTTTGCCTGAAAAGCGTGTAATCCTAGTTTAAGCATTCATAAACTATCATTTGATATGGTTGCGTAGACTGTGGTTCTTAAAGAATCTTACGTGTACAAACAACCTTTCGATAAAATTATTTTTCTAGGTATAGTTATAATGCAAATGTGGCAAATTTGATGTTTCTGTGGATATATCACGATGTAGATCTCTAAGTAACCAGAAAAGCGCATTTAAGAAAAAAACTGAGCGTTGGGGGGTTTCGTAGGCCAAAAAAAGATTATGAATAGGTCCAAAAACGCTTTGATAAGGAGTTACATGAGGCTGTAAGTTAGGCGTTGTTTAATATTTGAAACAACAGATTTCGTCAGCATTAGTTCGGACGCTGTAGATCAATAGCATGGCCTCCCAGGTCATCCGATTTAACCCCGCTCGATTTTTACTTACGAAGGTACGTAAAAATATTTATATGAAGAAGTCCAGGAATATTTGGAAGAATACGACAATCATCAATCCGACGAACAGAAGGAGCATGTATTCTAGCAGAAGGAAGGAATTTCGAACATGTACTGTTTAATATTATTTATTATGCTTCTTCTTTCTTCTTTCTAGACGTGTTACCAAAAACCTGCGCACAAATTCCCCCACGGGGAACAACAGGATAAATTGACAAGACCAACACGCTTTCTGGTAACAAATTTGGAAACATTGAATTATTCTATCCACGGGTAACTCACTGCACGTATCGGTGTTTTCACCACGGCTCTTTCAGTCTGCGACACGGGGTGGGTGAAAACGATCTTCAAACTCCAATCTTCAAAGGGCGCCAGGATTCTACGTCACCAGTCGTCGTGCAGCGATAAATCAGACCTACATTACCGAATCCACATAAGGGTAAACTCTTACCACTCAGAACGAAGTTCAACGTTCCAACAAATACACAAACAAGGAAACAAGACACAATAAAACGCAACAAATTAAGTAAATACTGAAAATAACTTATATTGACCAAAATTAGGCAAACACCCTGTATATAAATCAATAACCAAATAAATACAATACTATATCAATCCCAAGTATATTAATACACCCTGTATATATATATTCAATAACTGTGATAATCAAAGATATGACCCAAAGTAATATATACAATATGTATATAATTATATATAATTAAATCAAATGAATCACACTTGGGTGAAGCCCAAGTTGCCACGTTCAAGAAGCTTACAAAGTCAATATAATCAATAGGACACGTAAGAATTAGACTATGGGAGAATGACAGAAGCAATCGAGGTGACTCGAATGGTAGGAACCAAATTACGTTCCTCAGGTATGACGTTTGAAAAACAAGGAGAAACAGTTTAGCCGATTAAACCCCTATATGATTGATCTGAATAAAATTATAGATCTAATTCCAAAGTTAATAATATAAAAATTTTATTTAGCGCAATCCGAAGATTCCGCATGCTGGGGAACATTATGCAAGGCCTTGTACAATACAGCGTTTAAGTACCCGTGACGCATTACCGGGAATCCGAACCACGACAAAATACAACCCAATCCGCATACTTTTCTCGTAAAATAATTCTTATTATTGCAATGAATCAAAAATATTTCCCAAATATCTAATCTTTAACAGCCGGATCAATATACACTACGGCGGAATACTCAAAAATGAATGTAATGTAAACAGCTGACAGCAAAATGTAAACAATGAATTTTTACAGATGTAACGTGATTACTTCTGCTATAATTGTTGATCCTATAATACACCGAAGTAGGTACGACAAATTGATATAAAAAGATAGATACACTGGCTGAAGGTAAGTGATCTAAATAATTCGTTATTAAATGCAATGTGAACAGAAATATTACGTTAAACTACAAATATTTAATTCACAACACTCGAACAAACGAAATAACAGACCTTCTAGGCAATTCACCGGCAGAACTCGTGGACGACCCCGCGTCCTTCAGTTAACAAAGCTCCAAGATCGAAGAGAACAAATTTATAATTGCTTTATTTATAAATGCTAATTCTGAAAGTGTCCTAACGGCCTGATCATAATTTCCGAAGGCTAGCGTTTCCCAGGTTCACGAAGACGACAGCTTCTACGGGAACGGCCAGGTAACTCAGGAAGGACGAATACAACTTCTGAAACAGTAAAATTCTTCTCTCGTCGAGAACTCCGGATAAACGAAGATCGGCTACAGGGAAGCGGTCCACGGGCAGCTTCAGAAATACGGCCCCAAGTGCGTGCTTCACTACCACGAAACCATGCGGCGACCCGTAATTGAATGATACTGATAACTTATTATAATCGGGTATAAAACCCTCAAGAATTTATTGAATCTCCAAAATATTAAACACAATAACGCATAAACTCTCTTTTAAGGCAGGATGATTAAATTAATCGGAAATATTCGAAGATATAAATCTTTTCTTAATCAACCTCACATATTCACCAGCATACATCTGCACCACGCGAAAGACCAGAAAGAAGTCCCCAAGAATTTCCCCAACAGTAAACTCCCCCGCCTCAGAAATCAAAATTCACACCTACACTTTCAAAAACATTTAAAATTCTCTACATGACAGGAAATAAAGAAATTTAAAATACAACAAGGTCAAGCCGCGCTCCAAATTGGGCAGAGTATGCGACCAAACACACACCTAACCATTACAGAAAACTTAGCACAAAAATGTACACATAACAGACGTTATTCGTCCATTGTTGAACAAAGGCCTCCCCTATTCGTTTCCAGTTTTCCCGGTCCTGCGTGTTATTTCTCCATCCTAGTCCTGTTGATCTCTTTGATATCGTCTAGGCAGCTGAGTTGTGGTCGTCCTCTACATCGCTTAGCTTCCCATGGTCTCCAGAGCTGTATTTTTTATTCCACCTATTATCAGTCTGCTTCATAGTGTCGCCGCAAAATCTCCATTTAAGCGAAGCTATGTATTACTTTGGTTCTGTCTTATACTTCGTATCCTCTTTTGGTCTGTTAATTTTATATTCAGCATTTGACGTTCCATTGCTCTTTGTTATTTGACCATTCTATCCATATTTGCTTCTGTTAGTGTCCACATTTGGGCGTCGTATATCATTACCGGGAAAATGCATTAGTCGAATACTTTACATCGTAATTCTAAGGGTATCTTCTGATTCTTAAATACATGTGATGTTTTTCCAGAAGCAGTCCATCATAATTTAACCCTCCTGTTTATTTCGTCAGTTTGATTTTCTTTGTTGATTTTTATCACCGTCCAAGATATATACATTCATTGACCCTCTCCCAGTTGTTTCCATCTTCTGTAATAAGTATTTTCTCTTTGCTGTTTGACGTTATTTGTGTTTTTGCAATAATCATTTTTAAGCGTATCTTTTCCGATTCGTTTTTTAGATCTATAAACATTTCTCTTATGTTTTGAAGGTTGTCGGATATTAGAATTATATCGTCTGCGAATCTCAAACTGTTCAATCCTTCGTTGTTGATGTTGATTCCTATGTCTTCCCAATTCATTTTCTTGAAGATATCTTCCAGGGCTGTAATAAATAGTTTTGGGCAGATAGTATCCTCTTGTCTGACCCCTCGCTTGATAGGAATGAGATTTGTTTCTTGATGTAGTTCTATTGTACAGCTGGCCTTTTCATATGTACAATATTGTGTAACAGCTTTATGTGTTTGGAGTCAATCCGGCTATTTGGTAGGCTTCTCTCGATTGCCCATCTGTCTATTGTATTGTATTATGCTTGGCTAGAGCATTTTTTATAAAATTTTAATTAAGCATTTTTGTACATAATATCTTCATGAGAACGTGTTTTTATACCCTTGGTACCCAACATGCTATAGAAATTTGGACCTATATGTTAAGAACACCCTGTACGTCTAACGACCATCTGTCCACAGGGCCCAATCTAATACAGTATTTGGAACAATACAGATCGCTTATGGAAAGTAGAAATTATTTTGATACCATAGCTACTTCAGAACAGCATGTACAATTTTAAATATTCAGGTTAGTCTTGTAGAAGTAAACTAGGTTGTATTATAATTATTTGCTAATTATTTCCAAAATTGAACTGTGATGCCAACCTTGGTTTTTTGAAAATGTTCTCTTTAATGACGATTCATTCAAAAGCCAATCAAGCCATGTGTGATAAACTTCCAAAGTTAAAAAAAAAAATTAAAAACATGTCCCCATATTTTATTTAAATTTTATTCGGTAATAAGGCAAGGACTGCCAACATTATTTTAGATACTACATGTTTTCAGCTGCGTTTTCTTTTACATTTTGTGATTTGCGATTTAACGTCTATCACAAGAGCCCTATTTGAATCATACTAGAATTGTCTATCTATTAAACTTTTGAGACCAAGCAGTAGTGGAAAACTAGAGGAAATGCTCCTACGATTTTTTAAAATTTTATTCCATGGTATTCCATAATTATTTTATCAGTTTTTAAAAATTTGTGGCTTAACGTATGTATACTCCATCAATCTATAGGTAAAGAATTTTCAAAATTTTTGAAATTACTAATACAATATTTCTTAAGAAGCACTTATAAAATATTATTTCAATTATGCTGTGTTATCGGGCAAAATGTCCAAAAATATATATAAAATATAGCTGTATATTAGTTTCAACTGACCAATTTTGTGAAAATTTTGCATTTAACACCTACAGTGAAGAACCAAATTGACATAAAATTTAGGTTATTTTTATGGCATTCGAAATATTTCGACGTTACGTTCGTCATTTCTGCATTCCATATTGTTACTTCAGCAACGTAGACAATATTTAGACTTAAAATTTTTACAAAAAAAATCGGTCGTGCTTCGGAAGGCGCGTAAAGTCGTCGGTCCCGGTTGTCGTAGGAGCAGCATCTCAGACTATAGTAAACCATGCACTGAAACTTCTCTTTTCTGTCGGCATAAGAAATGAATAGTACCATTGAATTCTCCCTGAGCCAATCTATTACTGGTTTAAGTATTTGTACCTATTTCTGATACACCCTGTATAAATCATCCACGAAAATACGGACATTGAAAGTTTCGGTATTGAGATGCGGATTTAAAATTAAGCGAACTGGCTACAATTTGAATTAGGATTCCTTGAAATGTTCTTATTTAACGGAATCTGTACGTCTTCCGATTACGAGATCTCGATGTTTGCGGTGCTTATCATGTAGTAACTTTATACTGTTAACTTAAGAATTATTGTGAACCCTTGACCTTCAGCACGCGAGGTGTACCTGCGAATGTTTTAAATTTTATCATTACTTTATGTAGAACAGCAGTAATCTATTTCTCTATCAGTAAGGTATTATTGAGTAATTCCAGATATTTTCCCTTTTATGTCTGCGTTTGCAAAGGTATATTATGAAAATAAATGAAAAGATTCTTAGCTTTTTTTTTATTACTTTCCCCTTTTCCTTTGCCTAGCGAAGGTCACCATTGAAATCCTAATTTTTGTAAATTATATTGTTCTAAACGAAAGCCGAATTGACAGCAAGATTTTGAACATATCCTTCAACATTTGCAACGTTGATGCTTCGAAGAAATGTCCGTCGGATGGATGATTCGTGGTCATTATAAAAAGCTGAGTTC
>JABXWE010034324.1:0-12930 GCA_014611495.1 Limonius californicus
CAAAACGGAAGCAAATACGGTAGCAAATACGGTAGCAAATGGTAGCAGATATGATAGCAATACGGTAGCAAACGGTAGCAGATATGATAGCAATACGGTAGCAAACGGTAGCAGATATGATAGCACTACGGTAGCAAACGGTAGCAGATATGATAGCAATACGGTAGCAAATACGGTAGCAATACAATACTCTGCGGGAGTCAGTACGGTATCAGGTACGGTTTTACTATGACAGTGAGAGACAAAGGAGATCGTATATCTTGGCACAATTCGGGTACAAACCCCGGTAGTGAACGGACAAGAATCACGGTGCTCTTTCTCTGGATAAAGGGAGGTTACATGGGTGTAAGATACCGCTTCAGGACACACGCAGCGACGGTACTTCTGAAGGAGGGTTACTTGCGTCAGGGCACACGCAGCCGCAAGGGAAAATAAGGTACAGAAAACACCGCCTCAGGTCACACGCAGCGACGATGCTTCTGAAGGAGGGTTACTTGCGTCAGGACACACGCAGCCGCAAGGGGAGAGAAGGAACAGAAAACACCGCCTCAGGACACACGCAGCGACGATGCTTCTGAAGGAGGGGTTACTTGCGTCAGGACACACGCAGCCGCAAGGGAAAACAAGGATGGAAGACAACAACTCAGGAACACGCAGCGAAGTTGCTTCCGGGGTTTCGGGTAAGTTAGAGAGAGAGAGAGGTACAAGGGTAGAAAGAGTACGGAGAATTAAAATGTGAACGGTAAAACAATAGTGCCAAGATGAAACAATTCCTCACCTCTGTATTGTTGGCCTGTGTATGTCGTACCTTGGCTTCGGTCGCTGGTGCTGGATCAATCTTCAGGAAGCAGGATCGGAAACTGACTGTTTAATGCTCGAGGGGCTGTATTTATACCCGCCGGCTGACGGTGTTTACAAAATTCGGGTTAAACTGCGCATTTTAGCAAGGAGTAGGGTATACGCAGCCACCCCACCAGCTATACGCCGTAGATGCGGTTATCTGATCTCCACGCGTAAATGCCATTCAAATAAATCAAACTTACAATTTACGGATATATAAATAAACGCTAAATGTTCAAATATAAACCTAACGGATAATTAAATATTTCCCTAATAACGGTATTAAAATAAAACGGTCTCAGGTAATAATAACAAAATAAACTAGGCATTCTAAATGTTGCTACACGGAACATAATAAATAAATTACCTTATTCGGTTTCTAAATATAAATTTCAACGGTACATAAATGCATTTATATAAATCGGTAACACTCACAAAATTAAAGCGAATAAAAATAAACGGTGTTTGAAATCATTCCTCATAATGATATCTGACCAAAACAGCCTCTGATAAGGATAACAATAATGCAACATGCGGTGATACGGCACATAATAAACAAATTACCTTAAGCGGCTATGAAATGTAAATTAAATCAACGTCTCGTAATTAAATTTACATGTTTCGGTGAATATGCAAATAATACGGGGTGCATTCGGAAAACCATCGGTCGGTACACAATAAAATTACTAAAATCAATCTAATAAGCTTCTAAACGGTAAATGGCATGTAAACAACTGAAACGGAATCCTTAAAATCAAAATAAACATAAAAAATAGTAACGCTTCGTTACATCCTTCAAATGAGATGGTTTACCTGAGTTTTTTACCTTCTGAAATAATAATCTTCCTATATTGCCTTTAAATTCGAAGTTTTCAAAAAGTAACATTGACGTTTTCGTCCACTTGTCAAAATAAATTATCGACCAGCCCTTTAACAACTGAAATTGCATAAAACAAATGAACAACACCGGCGCCAACTTTCTATTTTCCCGTGAAATTGGAATTTTTCCGAAATTTTCAGTAATTCTCGACCGTAAGTAACATGAAAACACTTTTTGAATGTTATCAAACATTAACACAATGCTTAATTATCAAAGCACTTGAATAAATACACAAAATTTATACATACAAACAAATTTTTGTGTGTGCCCAAAAGGCTCAACCAATCAGAACAAAGCATTAAAATTGACTAAATTAATTACAAATATCTACAAAGTATAATAACATTCTTATCACTAATATTACAACAAAAAGTTACTATTGTGTTTCTTACAAAATTACATATATTTTGATATCTTACTCGGCATATTATTGTTAATGCATTATAAAATTAACAAATATTTTTGCATTAAAATATAAATAAATTAATACCAACAACTCTTCAATGTTAATCAAATTTAACACGAAGCTCCCTCACATACACAAGAACATTACTACAAACATATTATTCACAAGAGAAAAGCATTACATTCAGAAATTTACATTTTTGTATGAAGCTGTCAAAATGATTACATTTTTACTCATATTTATTAAATTACAGCTCACGAATGCACAAGTAAGATTAAAAAGTATCCTGTACGCCGTTCTAAAGATGAATATAAACCAAAACAGCCAGCTTTGCTAGCTAGGATTCAAGTTACACTACTTTCGATGCAAACACCAATGATCGGAAACAAACAATATAGCAACGTATTTGATTTACATGTGGTTAAATAATCTATTTTCTTATAGGGTAGCTTACTATAGCTTCATTAAATTTAGCAATAGGTTAAGATATGTCAATTACAGCATGTAGTATTATACAGCTATTCGTCACCTTTCAGTGCCATTTCTCCACGCATCTCTCTCTTCTGCACCTTCTTCTCTTAAACCTCGTGCCTCCATGGCTACTCTTATTCTCTCGTTCCATGAACGTCTGAGTCTTCCTTTTTCCTTCTGCCCGGTGGTTTCCATCTGAATATTCGGGAGGGCCATCTGCTGTCTTCCATTCGCATCAGGTGTACGAAGTATTTTAGACATCTTACTTTAATACTGTTTCTTGTGTCATCAGTTTCTTTCATATTTCTTAGTTAGTTATACGCTCTCTTCTAGATATCACCGTACTTCTTCTCAGGTAGTCCATTTCCAATGTGATAGTTTTTCTCCTGTGTTCTGCATTTATTGTCCACATTTCGGATCTGTAGCACAGTATCGACGCTACCAACGCTGTTCCTATGTTTTATTATTAATGTTTCTCCCACCAGACCGACTTTAAACATCCTATTATTCATCTACTCTATCTCTATTCTACTCTTAATTTAGCCAGACCCAAATCCATCTGTAGTTTTAATGACACTTGGAGATTTACGTGTGTTAGCATGTTTAATTTTGGTTTCGTCATTTATTAATATTGCAAATTTTGCTTCGGAGTTTCTCACTAAGTATTCGGTATTTACTCTTAGGCCTCATTTTTCATATGTTCGATATAATCCTTATACATAAACCCAAGGTCGTATGCATCTTGGGCCATTACAATTTCGTCGTCTGCGAAATGTAGCGTATATAGACAGTGGTCATTATTGGAATTTCCATTCCATGAATTCTCCTTCTCTAATCTTCCAACGCACATTCTATGTGAAAATAAGAGGGGGGGGGAGACTGCAGCCTTGCCTTAGTCCTTGAGTTGTATAAATTGGGTTATGTAAATGTTCATATTATTTGACAGAGGTGTTGTTCCCTTAGTACACTTGTTTCATAATGTTTATGAGACGTTGGTCAATATTAAGTTTTACCAGGGCCTTCCGTAATCTAATTCTTGGGATGGAGTCATACCTATTTTCTAAATTTATAATGGCTAGATGAGTCTCTTCGCCTTTATCCCGTCTTTTTTCAGTTAACTGCTGAATTATGAAAAGATTGTCGACACATCCTCGTCCTGTTAGAAACCCACTGTTCTTCACCAATTTTATGTTCGGCACTTTCTTTCAGCGTTTAGTTTAATATTTTAATTTTAATAGATGCAGTTAATGCTTAATCCACTGTAATTATTTTTGACGTTACGTTATCCTTTCTCGTAAATTGATTTCATATTTATAAGATGTTTTCCACTGTTCTTGTAATACACATTGTTCCATACAGTTGTTAACTATGTGGCATAATCTTCCTCTTACTGTCTGCTCTCCATACTTTACCCATTCTGTGCAAGTATTGCCGGTTACCGGAGCTCTTGCGACGGGCCCAACGAGCTTCTTTGTAGACCCGCAACAGGAAAGATGGAAATACCTTCGGCTTAGCTCAGAGGAGTAGGGGTGGTTCAGGACAAACGCTTAAGGGAAGGGTAATCTAACGTGTACAGAGTAAATCAAAATTGGTGGGCGTCACCTTCCAAATTACAGCTGATTGCAGGTTCACGTGGAAAGCCGAGAAACCAGCAGCTTACGGGAATCGAACTCACCTTTATTGTGCCTCTTCCTGTATATAAAGTTTACAAAGTTCATGCACACAATAAAATACACCAGAAATGAAAGATATGGCGAATTTTAAGACAAATATAATTCTATTGCTTGAAACTGGTAATACACATAGTACAATTTAGAACACGCAGAAAAAAACTACAACGGGCTAAACAAAGGATTGTTGAGACGTCCAAACCACAAATCTCGCCGCCCCTAGCTTGCAATATTTACTTTAATGAACAGATTTACAAAATTAATTATACTTTAACCTTAACGAATAATGAAACGCAGAGCCACTGAAGGTTGCCTCACTTTAATATCACAAGGAAATTGAACTGTTCTATTTCTTAGTTACCAAAGAAGAACGGGTAAACCGGGGAAAACAATCACTGTATAGTACATTGGCAAGTTATACCTTAGTTTTCGTTGGTAGGGAGCGGAGAGAGGCACAATTGGGTGTTTTTAGGTTCTTCGGGAAGCAGGCAAAATTCCCAGGCACGCCGTTGAAGGCTGGATGACGACTTTCTTCGTTGAACGAGGTTTGAGTGGGGCAAAAGCTTAGTGGAGGGAGTCACGGGGTTACTGGCTGTAATCCGACACAAGTCGAGAAAACAATTTCACTAAATTGATTTTTTTTCTAAAGTGCGATACTCTGCTAATGTTTTTAATCCGACACAATGTCGAGAATATCCTGCCCCAGGCAAGAAACGTTACGGTAACTTAAGTTAAGTTGGCATCGGCGCTGAGATACCACCAGCAACCGGGTCGAACGGAGATCTAAAGTCGACTAACGAAAAAAACGAAAGCGAATATCTAGCAGCTGAAATATTTCCCCAAATAACAAAATATATTGCAAGAATTCTAGAACAAAATATTCCACGTGGAACTTCCAGGCCAATTCTGCAGACAAAGGATGCTAAGAACTGTTTTCGGTCGCCATGAAGAAACATCCTACATGTCAGGGTTCCCTTTCAAAAGTTTCGAAAAAGTGGCCTCCCATTACAATTTTCCTTTGGGAATAATAAAATAGTAATCGACTTAAGAGCGGCAATTATAATAAATCTTTAATTCATATGACGCGGCAAAGCTAAACGAACATAACACTCTGCCAGTTTTAATAGTTTTAATTACATTGTGTAATTCGTCCTGTGTTATTATAGTGTTATTATATTAAGTTTCGCTCCTACTATTTATTTCGGTTGCCAGGGATTGGAAACTGTCTTCAGTTAGAAATCCGAGAAAACTGTAAATGGTAAATTCACAGGAACTACTTGGACACCACCCAAATTTCACCAAGCATGATACGTCTGAACTGTATCAGCGATCACTCAGAAGGCAAGCCCGCCGGCGCTGGCTTCTCGAAAAAACGGTCCTAAACGCATCCCACGGGAGCATTTCTTGGAATTTCCTTGCCCGTCAATCAGACCACTTGAAATCGGCGACAGCTCTCGAAATAGCCGAAAAGTGGTGTAAAGTGCCCTTAAACTACTGTGATAAATTCTAAAGAACATTTAAAATCAAACTGAAGTGCGGGAAAACAGACTAACGAAACAATTTTTCAAAAATGTCTAGGTTTCAAGGATAAGCAAATCGGAAATATCTCATAAAATTTAGTGACAATTCCTAAAGATCTTTACCAATAATATTTTCTTAGAAATTTTCCCTCCGCTAAATGCTATATAATCCAGCGCTTAATTTTGCAGATAAACCACATCCGCTTCAAGATAAACTTCAAATATATACTCAAAAAATGTTAATTATAATACAGTCACTAACTTTTATGTCTTAATCTCGCAACTTTTACGACTTTGAAGTCTTTAAACTTTTCGACCTTCCACTAACTAACAAACGACCTTGCCTTCTATTACAATAAAACTTTGAACGCACAACTAAACTAAAATTAACTGAAGATGAGATGCTTAACAAAGTTTCGCATAATACAAAATTTCATCCGCGTTTGCCTGAAAAGTAAGAAACGAGATTTCTGAATGAAATTACGTAATTTCTATGCGATTTACATTGCCTCATAGTCATAATTGTTACCTACCAAAATACAAAGCCCCTGCCCGAGTTTCAAATGCACGTAATCAAATAACGTAATAAGATTAAATAAGGGTTTACTTAACAGATCGTTTGCTAGCATTTTCGCTGTACATAACGCAAATGGTTTAGCGAGTAGAAAAGGAGAACTAAGTAGCAAGATAGAAAATTTCATTCTGAAATAAAAGGATCGATAGAAATCCCGTAAAATGGATACATTATAAATTGAAAGCTAAAATTGCTTCTGATAATCTCTACAAAACTGATTTCAAACAAAGTCAAACAGTTAAAAAAATGTTTTGCTAGTATTTAGCTAATATAGATTAATATTTCGTATAACTTACCGAACTAAGCCGGAATAATTAATTAATCCCACATTTCATTTGTATCCTGCATAATCACAAACAATCTATTAAATTCACGTATGTAACTCCAACAATTCGCCATGTACTATTCTACAATTCAAACGCATATTTTAAACAAAAACAAACAAGAGTAATTTTACTTGAAACAAGAATGATTTTCACCTGAACTAATAATGAATAATTACCAATGCTAAGCGGCACAACATAGAAACATGTCTGCTACCAACAACATAGATGTTTAAAGATATTAAAATACTTATACTTTTATCCTGCAAAAGTAACATACAGGGTTGGCCAAAACATAAAACGTAAATAATATCGCTTAAGCAGATGCTCAAAATTACTTCTTGGCTATAATGCAGCCTGCATACAAATCCCTCAGTTACATTAACAACATGCTCTGCAGTAATCCTTTTTATTCTCAATTCTTCCAAATTATTTTATCGTTTGGTATAATCATTAGATTTTAGATATCATCATCATCATCATCATCATCATCATAATCATCATCATCTGACTCCTAAAAAAGAAATCCCGTGGATTTAGATCCGTAGAACGAGAAGGCCATTCAGTAAAGTCTTATAAACCTATTTGGAAATATGTGATTTATAAAATACTGAGCATTGAAAGATCCGGGGACCCCAGGCTATAGCTTTGCCCCACCATTTGGGAGCCACAGAGCCACCGATTTATTTATTCACATTTCATAGATGAAAAAGTTAGTGGGGATGGAAAATATTCAGTTTTTGAATTATTAACAAGAATTTAATTAAAAAATAATTTATGACTTGAAATAGAAGAAATAGGTTTATTTGTGATCGTGTCGTTACTTATAACTTTTTTAATTATCTACTTGCACACACAAACTTCAGTATGCGAGGCAGGATCTAACATATTAGAATTCTTTATATTTATTTTCTTTTCATTTATAATAAATTTGTAAAGCTCAGATGACATTTTTTTAAGTAAACGTCGTGGGACATTCGACATTTTTACATCTTTAGTCCTTAAACTTCCATGAGTGGGTATTTCCAATTACAACTGCTTTTAATAGATTGTGATTACACAAACAATTATCACAAAATCACATACATAAATAATTAGGCTTAGGATAATTATGCATTCGCATATTTGCATATGCAAATGCATATCTTAGACATTTTTGGTAATAAATGCATATTTTAATTGTTTTGGGCATTAATGCAAAATTTGCAACATTTGTCTGTTTAAATTGCATATTTATACAATTTTTTGTTATCAAGTACAGATTCACTTCATTAAATTTTTAATAATCTTCTGTACTCATTCATTCTGTATTTTGAATAGGTAAGCACTTTCTTAGTTGTTAAGCTTCGAAACACCAGAATACTTGGAAATGCTAAGAGGTTTACCAGGGTTTGAGTGGCCCTATTACGTTAACGGGAAAACCTGTGAAAGTTGAAAGTTTAACAATTTATCATTTCATCAACAATCAGTTGTCTACTAGTTCCAATAGTGTGTTAACATCTTTAAGATGCCGAAAGAAGAAAAGTGTATAAGTGCTATTTTAAACCATTTTGTGAGGGACTATGATGATTTCACAATAGATGCGAGTCTGTTATTTTGTAAATACTGCGAAGTTTCTATTGCAGTATCTCCAAACCGGAAAACAAGCATAATAAAAACTAAAAAGCTAGAATAACCAACGGGCAAGTATTAATTTCTGCTTTGCCAAGGCCTGTACCTAAGCGTTCAGAATTTAATGAATAAATTTGTAAAGCCTTTATTTGCCCTGAGATTCCGTTGGCTAAATTAAAGAATGAAGTTCTTTGCAATTTTTTGGAAAAGTACACAAAACAGAATATTCCAGACGAACCGGCATTAAAAAAAAATTATGCTTCCGAGTTATATGCAGCAACATTACACAAACTAAGAGAAAAAGTAAAGGATCACAGTATTTGGGTGTCTTTGGATGAAATAATCGATGCTGAACAAAGATGCGTAGCAAATTTTCTGTTTGGTATATTAGAAGTTAACGAAGAAAAAAATAAATCATTTCTGCTGACTGTAACAGTCTTGGAAAAAGCGAATCCTTCCACAATTGCTGCTTTTTTCAACGACTCTCTAAGCTTATTATGACCGTCTGGAATTTTATATGCAAAAGTGTGCATGGTTTGTAGTGATGCTGCACGATATATGTGCAAAGCAATGCGAAGACTGCAGATTTGGTATCCAAACATGATACATGTGATCTGTTTAGCACATGGTTTACACCGAGTTGTTGAATTAGTTGGTAATTTTTATTCAAACGCGAACGTGCTGATATAATCCGTGAAAAAGATTTTTCTCAGAGCACCGAGTGGTGTGTAGAAGTTTCAGGAAGTTGCGGGGGACTTTCCGCGTCCGCCCGTGCGAATCATTACAAGATGGGAACTTAGATCGACGCTGCTGTGTATTACGATGAAGATTTTGATATTGTGAAGAAAGTTGTTAATGAATTCGACTCTGAAGAAGCGCAGGTCATTGAAGAAGCACAGGGTATTCTGAGAAAGAAGAAAGGTATTCAAGAAGATTTTACTTTTATTTGAGCTAATTTGGCTTGCATTTCAACTTTAATTTCTAAACTAGAAGCGAAGAGATTATCTTTACAAGACAGCATTGAAATAGTAGAAAATATGGTTAAGGGTTTAACTAAACTCAAGAAAAAGGATTTCCTTAATAAATTAAACAAAGTGCTGTCAAAAAATGCGGACTATCACCAACTGAAGAATATAAGCGGAGTGTTGCAAAATGAAACAGCCCTAGATGCAAGAAATGAACATTTAAAAATCATTGACATTGTAAATTATGAATTTGTGCTAATAGTGTCGTGTGATGTCGAAAGGGGTCTAGGACAATTCGGCGGGGCCGATTTGGCGCGAGGGGACAGTTCGGCGCCGTCTTTTTACAGTACAAAAATATTCTCGCTGACAACAGGCGCAAATTTACATTCGAAAATGTATTACACGACGTTGTTGTTAAGTTCAATTATGATTTGTTTTGATAATTTAATTAATTTTAAATTAGTAATTTTGTGTTTTCTGATTAATTTTATTTAAATAATTTTGGATTTAAAAAATTTTTGTTTTAATAGAAAAATAAATATGTATTGATATAACGTTAATGTTTTTTTTTCCTACTTAGTTAACTTTTTAGTACATATTTAAGTGCATATTTTGGTTGTTTCTGATGCATATTTGCATGCATATTTTGAAATTTTTAGTGCATGATTATGCTAAACCTGTAAATAATACATTCCTCAGCGCTAAATCTAAGAAAAAGGTAGGTACACATAAGGAACCGATGAGCGGAACCTTTCACCAATTCTTTCTGAAGAACTGTACTTAATTGTTGACCACATTTATTTGTGGTAAAAACTGTTTAACTAGAGATGTATAATAATGACTTCTACAGCCCTAATCTCTTACGAGACGTAGCGTAGAAATAAAACTTGGCACTTCAGTTGTTTTTGTACGGCTAAAAGTTACACCTTATAAAACTGTATTTTTAGAACGGCAGAAAGGCAATAAATAATGTAGGAACATGTCCAACTTTCATTAGTGGTTTCAGATTTTGTTCAACGAATGTCTCAGAGAATTTCTGATACATCTCTACATTTCAAATGTCGTGCAAATCATATAACCCGTGTTTGAATAACGAAGGTCTGGGGTTCGATCCCTCGGGTCTTCGGTCCTGACTCCGGTTTTTCGTGGTTTTCCTGGATCATGTAGGTGAATAGTGGGACAGTATCATCCACGAACTGCCATTATCCAATTTTCCTAGTCTTTCACATCCTTAAATTCTCGTCACTGGGCGAAGAGTGTCTTAGCGGAACCCGACTGATCCCTGTAGCAACCCGCCGCCTTACGGGAAATAAAACAATTGATGAATTTCCTTTCCTTAACTGTAATGATTCGAAAATTCTTATTTGCTGTTGAAGTTCCTTCACGACAATTCATTACAATGAGATGTACGGGGAATGTTCAAACTTAAATAGAAATTTATTTGTAAAAAGTGTATTTCAATATCACAACGATAAAATCCATATTACTTGTCGATATAGTCCTGGCAATGAACTTATACGCTAACGATTTGAAAGGTTTCTAATACCTTCCGGGAAGAAGTTTGTGGCTTGCATGCGGATCCACTCCTGAATAGCTTCAATAACGTCGTTACTTGAAATCTTTTCCCGGCTAAAAAATCCTTTAGTGGGCTAAACAAATAAAAATCGGTGACAACAAAATCAGAACTGTACCTATTCTGTATGCGGAAGAAGGTCCCGCTGAAGTTTGTTTATGGTTTCATTTGTTGTTGCAGCAGTATGAAGACGCGCATTGTCTTCCCTTCCGTTTGCTTCTAACCGCTTACTCAACTTTACTGCGCAAATGTGTCGAATAATAGTCTAGTATTAATTGTACGCCATTCTGTGAGGAAATCAACAATGAGCACCCTTTGATTATCCCAAAACAAGTTGCCAACACTTTAGTACCCGCTGACAACACAATTTTTGCTTTTGTGGATGTGGTCTGCGTGCTTGCGCATTTTGACTCAGGAGTAAAATAATATACCCAGGATTCATTAGTTATCACAACTGAGACCAGAAACTGATCTCCTTCTCTCTCCTTCCGCTGCAGTAAATAAGAAGCGATTTTCAAACGATTCAACTAGTATTCTTCGTTCAACAAGGATGGAATCCACCTCGCGTTCACCTTACTATGCTTTAGCTTCGTCTTTTATGATGTGTTCAACACCTCCAACACCAATTAGTACATTTTGAGAAATTTGATCTGTCGTCCTTTTCGTAATTAACCTAAGTTGTAGCTCGTCGTATATGATGCTCATTGTCTACACGAGTTCTATCGTTTCTGGAAGATTTCGACCTAAACACCCGGCTTTAAGAAAGACAGCCCCGAGTCTTGTAAGAATTTCAGTCGAATTTACTTCTTCCTTCGTAAGAAATTTTATTATTATGCGTTGTTCCGCGCTACAATGAAAAGAACTTTTCGCCATCCTAACTGTAACTGTCATAATAATACATTTTATATATATATTTTAACAAGAGTCACGGTCAACATTTAATTGATTTAATTTTTGGAATTGTCTTCAGACCAGTTTTACTACCCATCTTCTTATTATTATTATTTGACTTGGATTTACACTTAGACTTTCATAATTTCGTTCCGGTGTCGGAATGTTTGAAGGTTACACTCTCCTTAAATTCTACTTTTACATTTCAAAGTTCATTGAATTCCGAAGTCTCTCATTTTTATTAATTTTAAACAGTCGCAGCAGGCGTTAGAGAAGAGCCTCGTGAAAAATATATATAATTGTTTTGTGGACCATCTGTCTTCTATCATGTTACAAATATTTCGAAACCCGCTTTCGAAAGATATTATCTCTTCTTCTTCGAGTGCTTTATCTCTTACGAGACGTAGCGATCTTCTCTCCTACGCCTGTGTTGCACGTTTAGAGAGCCACAGACATAGAGGCCCTACAGCTTAAGTAGGCTCCGAACCACGGGAAGTGTAAACACTTCTACTCCAGAGAAGATATACTAGGCAGAATACCTTGCTGGTTTGCCATTGCCTTGCGAGGGAGAACGGCCGTTAAATCGTTAAATCGAATCGAAAGATATTATACATCTTCAAATTTATGGGGTAAACATTTCTCTAAATAAAATGCAGGTAAATGCTGTTACTGTTGCTAATTATTTGAAGATGTGAAATGTGAGTTATGCACTTTATAGATTTGCGTAACTGCTAACTAATTTGATTTGTTCTGTGGATGGGTGGATGGGTTTAACGATGAAGCAAATGTAACTCATTATTGCTAATTATTTCAAGATCGCCATTTTATTAACAAACAAATAAATTGACGATATGTAAGTTACGCACTTTGTAAATTTGCGTAGCCCCTAACTAGTTGGATGTTTGTTCTGCGAGGATGAATTTAACAATCATCACTTGAGGCAAAACAAGGCTTTAATTAATTTAACAAATACATAGTACAAATACATATTAATATGCTTCATATATTATGTACGCGTTTAGTCTGCCTGTAAGAAGAAATATCTTTAGATTTGTGGAAATTACAATAAAAAGAAAAAATAAAAAATTGAACTTTAAGGCACTATAACTTCTTAAGGAAGGACTTTCTGCCTAAGATATATTAGGTTTAATCGATTTATTTTAACCTAAAGAATCTATGACTAAACGCTGGCCCATTCTTTCTGAG